>JAUOBX010305604.1:0-11146 GCA_032360705.1 Eupentacta quinquesemita
CTTATATTTTTATCTCCTTTCAACTCGCCAGACACGGGTACCGATCCCATACAAGCTGGCGAGCGTGCATACCTGGATCCAGCACTCTTGTCAGCTGCGAACCCTAGTCAGGCTCACAGACCAAGGCGATGCCTCTGAATCGTGACCTCACTTCGAGGGGAGGGAGAGGAGGTGTTCAAGGCGAGGAGAGTGGTCATTGAACGCAGACTGCAATTTACAAATCACCTCCCACTCATTGTGAGCAATCCGGATAAAGCACCTTGCTCAAGGGTACAACACGGGCTTGAACCTGTAATCTCTGGATTACTCGCTCGATGCTTAGCCCACCGGGCTATCGCGCTCCACGAACCAAGGTTCAGGGTTTGGAACCATAATCATAGATTTCAATCCTCTATAATGTTAGACTAGTGGAGTCCTTTTGTGATGGAGAGAGAGAGAGAGAGAGAGAGAAAGAGGACTGACCTTTTCGAGCAGGTTGTTCCACCTGTCGTTTGTTTTCTTCAGATCCGCCTCAAGTTTTGTTGTGCTCACACGTGGTGCTGCGCTCTGGAGCAGATTCTGGCACAGTCGGTTAACGTCACGCACCCTCGGCGTGAGTGGGTCGATAACGTTCCTGGTGTATGTCTGGAGGGAGTCAAGAAGAAAGAAGGATACTAGTAAGTGATTGTACATTTCTCAGTCACTGGTTTGCCAAACTAAGTAAGTTGGGTTCAGTCCGAGTGGTTCTTGTTCAGCATACCCAGGGTATATGGGTCGATGGGGTTCATCTTCAATGGTATTAGGATGTTCATTGAATGACAAAAATGTCTAAGAAATTGCGTAGTGGCAATTCCTGACGTTGCATGGGAGCGTGTTTTCTTTCCAAATTCCAATTGTACATCTGGAATTGCTGTTCACCAGAGAATGACTCATAATGTACTGTCTTCTCCACCTAGATTTGATCCCCATCTTCTTACCTTGAACTCTTTCTCCTGTCTCTTGATAGCCTCTACGTCCGCTCCCACTGCCCTCCAGCCCCTGATCTCCATCTCAGCCTTGTCCAGGCCAGCAAAGACCTCCTCAAACAGATGGTAGAGGTCCTGCATCCGAGCGTTCGTCCGGTCGATCTCAGCGTGACGACCGTTCGCCCTCTCCCGGAGTTTCTTCCATCGTTTGTTGATGTCGTCTATCTGCTCACGGAAGCCCTCGGGGTCAGACATGAACCCTCGGTCGATTATGTCCTTGTAGGCGGTCTCAGCCTTGAGGATGTTGCCCTTGAGAGATTCCAGGTCGTCCTGGAATTCTTGAATCTCCTGGGTTTGCTGTTCTAGGGTTGGGATATCTCTGGCGACGGGGTCCATCCTGTCCAGGGTGTCCTCCTTCTTGGAGAGATCACCCGAGAGGTCCGTCAGAGAGGACTGGAGGAATGAAAGAATGAGGCAAGATATAATAATGCGGATAATTGATCTCATTCAGTGCAAATCCAACAAGAAAATTGTCAGTAGCTCAATGGGATGGGAGATCCATGAATGGGGAACAGAGTTCAAGCTTTGATCACCATATGTTTACATATATCTAGGGAATATTTCGAGATGATCAGATTGGGAGTTATAAGAAGTTATAGAGATGAACGATCCGCCAAGAACAATAGATATATTTAGCAGCATGCATGGATGTTTCGGTTTCCACTCATGCTATACAAGGAGAACAATATTGATACTAATAGAACAAAGACAAGTTCACAGTTGAGTGTTCATATTTAGAGTCAGGAGATGTGTAAACTATAAAGGAGCATTCACCTAGATGCATTTACGTTGCAGATCTCAAGCAAGAATACCTACGACTGTGTAGTTGAGTATGCATTTGTAAGGTTTCCAATTAACAGGGGTAATTTCTGAGAGTACTTTGGTCGTGCAATGGTGAAGCACCCAATACACCCCCCTCATATTATTGTTGCTATATTCCATACTATCTGCCTACCTGGTATCGTGTGACCTCTTGGTTGCCCGATTCCATCTGCATGTACCGATCTTCAACGATACCCTTGAGCTTCTGGTAGCGGCGCACCATGCCGTCGACCTCGTCGTTTATCTGTGTGGTGTCGGCCTGGCTGGGGGCAGCAGACATCAGGTGGCTGCTGTTATCCTGAACCGATACGATCGTTGTCTCCAGCAGATCAATCTCACTCTGGAGGTCCTGGTGAAAGAATAGAATGTTCCAATGTTACAGTAATACATTTGTTAGAATACCTGATTCACATTTGCCTTATATGTATGATGCATAATATATTGTGAGAGGATAATTAGCACCCAGACAAATCCCACTGAACATACTCCTTATGGCCTGGGTTGGGGTTGAAAGTTAGGGTAAGACTTTCGAATCGTATGGGTGAAAATCATCAAGGTGGGAGTTGCCTGGCAACCATATATTTATCCTGTGATACATTGCCTCCAAGAAGAGTTTTGAATCCTTTTCAGGAATTGTGTGTGAATTCTCAAGATAAAGGGGAACTTGATCTCATTGTAGATATTGTGGTAACAGTGTTATTTGTGAGGATTATGTTTTTAGGATTTCTCAGGGCACCAAAGCTAAAAATCCTATGGCCAAACTGTCATGGCCTTGGTGGCCAGATAGGGCCATCGAAAAAGAGGTCAGGGTGTTGGAAAGAGGAGCGAGGTGGTACAGAGGAGAGTGGGACTATGAAGAGGGCGGGGATATAAGGAGATGAGGTGTAAGAATCCATCCAGTCAGATATTTACCTTGAGGTTGTCCATGCTCAGTCGGTCGCGGCCAGAGTCCTGGCTTGCTAGCCTGCTCTCAGCGCTGGCCAGGAGGCTGGAGGACTGGTTGACATTATCCTGGAACATTGACAGTCTTTCGTTCAGTCCTTCCAGTGTCTCCACGTTTGCAGCAACATCTGTGGAGAGGAATGATGGAAATTAGAGTTTAGTAGACATTCATGAATATTTTTGCCCCAATGATAAGTTCTATTGTAGCATGTTGTAGAATGTTTTCCTCATAATAGCAACTGTTTTCCTTATTCATGGGCTTTTTTAGTTCTCTGGAAATAATAATAAATTTGGGAAGATACTGCACCCTGCATCTGCACATACAGAATCAGGGTTGTAGCTATGGTGGTCGGCGGGGGTCGGAGGAAGCCCCCACTAGCTTTTACCGACCCGCACTAGGAGCCAAAATGTGCCTTGCCTACCACCACTCCTGTCTTCAGTACCCTGGAAGTATCGAAATCACTGTAATATGGTTCGAATGCCTCAAGCTCCGAAACTACAACAGTTGGTTCTGGATAGCTGCGAAAAAACCCGAAAAAATGGGCTTCCAGGCTAAAGTACTGACCACTTCCCCAAATAAATTAGCCCCCAATGACTTCTCTCTAGCTGCAACCCTGTACAGAATTCCAGCTATTTGAGCCTAGCTATTTGTGCATGTTTCCAGCTCAGGTGTTGACAGCCTCAAAAACACATAGAAAGGATGCAATCTACTCTAAAGATAGTAGAGTCAGTCCAGAGTTTGATGAGGGATAAGTGGGTATGTGAAGTAGATTGACAGCTATCGGAGCTTAGCTATGATCTGAGCAGGTCTCCAGCGTAGCTGTTGACAGCGCATACTCTTACCGGTGTTCAGCTTCTCCCATCTGGCATTCATCTCCTTGACCTGGTCACGAATGAAGGGGTGGTCCACATCCGTGCACCGGACAAGTTTCTCGCTGTTGTCGTTCAGTGCTTTGTGGTTGTCTCTGTGTCGGCCGATGTCATCTTGCAGTTGCTATAAGAAATAGAACAGAATCATTTAAAAAAAGAACTTTCCCAAAGGACCATGTGAGGTTCCATATGAAGGTTACTTATATAAGATGTACCAACAATGGAACACTGCAATGTCCAAGATTATTTTCAAGAATATCGGAGTAACTTTGCCAACATGGCCCTAGTAGTCTGGTTGTAAGTCACTGGTATGTATAATTAACTAGACATGTGCAGGTGGGTAAACCGCCCATGTGTATATCCCCGCATCAATTATGGATGTCAACCTCTGATGACCGGAGTCTATGAACCATATGAATTTGACCTCCGATGACCATGAAATGACCTTTCAGGACCAGATATAGTCCACATCCAAAATTTTTGTTTGCAACGCAGTTAGGAAAATTGTGTGACCAAGAAATGGTTGTCATGTTCTTTGTGGTCTGACTACATTCCACACCCACCAAGTTAAGTGAAAAAAGGACGAGTTGTACCTGGAGAATGTCATGCTGTCTCTTGACCACGTTCGGCTTCATGAGCACCGGTCCGAGGGAGTTGAGCCTATCCTCTGCGCTTCGCAGCCAGGGCAGGAACTGGTTGTACTCGTCTGTGTACTCCTTGGCCTTTTCGTTGCAGTCGACCAGTCGGTCCTTCTGCTCCCCGACCTTCCTCTCTAGGTCCGCCCATCGAGACTTCATGTCATTCCGTTTGGCTTCTAAGGCCCTCTGGTCTGGGCCCGGCTGGGACTCCTCGATCAGGGAGTCCATCCGGTCCATCAGCCGCTGGTAGGTGTAGACCTGCTTCACTATCTCCTTCGGCAGTTCCTGGGAGAGAAACAAAATGTCAAATTTAACCCCATGCAACAAATGACCATTCCAAGTGTTCTATTCCATTGATACAAGGTGAACAGTATCCTTTGGAAAAGGTGGAGTATAATTATATCCCCACTTCGGGGATATCATGGGTTTGCCTTCGTCGTGTCTGCCACCGCCTCCGAAATATTTTCGTGTTAGCGCAATAACTCTCCAACACAATGTCTGATTGATTTGAAACTTGGCACACATGTCTGCTCCAGACAAATCTCGGATGGGTTCAAAAGTGGGCCTTGTTGCATGACTGCTGCCCTCTATTTTACCGGTTTCATTCGAAAATATCCAGTTTGTCCGATTGACACGAAACTTGGTGCATCTGGACTACATCTGGTCCCCCAAAACATGACAGTAATTTCATGGTCACCAGAGGTTGAATTTGCGTAATTTTCCTTACTTTGTTGGATTCGAACGAAATTTGGTGTATATGGACTACAGTTAGTCCTGAACGACATGGCTGAGATTTCAAGGTCATCGGAGGTCAAATTTGCATAATTTATGCATTTTCCCTAACTTTGTTGGATTTGAACGAAATTTGGTGGATATGGCCTTCACTTGGTTCCAAAAAACATGAAGGTCATTCCAAGGTAACCGAATGTCTTTCACGGATTGCTCAAATGTGGGGATATTACATGTTGGTGGTTTACCCGCCGGAGGTTGTCCAGTTCATATTCAGCATGATATAAGCCGACAGGGAAGGCCACATGGCTCATGGTTTGTGCAGCTTCCCGGATCCCATAAGTGAGGTTACTTGTAACATAGAGAGTCAACCTGTCGCCCTATGAGCCATTGCTGGACGCATCCCCAGAAGGTGCCGTTATCCCTACATAATTTCCTAAATCCGATAGAGTTATGAAAATTGCATAAATTATGTCAATTTAGTCTATGGTGACCATGAAATGACAGCCATGTTTTTAGGGACTAACTTTTACCAACACTTACCAAGGGTTGTGTAAATCAGACCAACTTGGAAATTATGCAGTCATGCAGCAATACCCACATTTGAACCCATTCGAGATATCACTAGGGCCGACGGGTTGTGGATTATTAGGGCAAGAGCATTTAAGCATCATTGCACTAATGCCTAAAGTTTCCAGCGCAGCAGCGATGGCTGCGGTGACAGACAAACCCCAAACCATATTATTTGTGTCCTGGGAATACAACATACTCTTAATATAGTGCAAAACCAAGGTTATCATCGATTGCAAGAACATTTACCTCATGTTCAATGAGCTGTCGTCTCAGGACCTCTGGTCTTGCAGAGATCGGTTTCGGTGACGAGACCTCCTTGTCTTTGCCGTCTAGCCACCTGGACATGTTATCCAAGGCATCTTCAAAGTCCTGAGACTGGACTAAGGCAGCCTGTAACTTTCCGAGCCTCTCATCTGGAAAACAAAGTAGATAGAAATTGTAGAATATAGATGAACAGGTAGAGCCTTGCCTACTAGCGTTCAGTTAGGGAATAATTCCCCATTGCTTTTGAAAATCTTTATTCACATCATATTGTTCTCCTAGCTCGCAGGTCGTTGATGGTTGGTGTCAGGGAACAGATATGTAAAGTAGTTATTGCCATCTTGAACTTGGAGAAGAATAATTGATGACAGCCCTTGATACATGTTATCTTTCTTTCTCCTATCATGTGATAGCATCTACAATTTATGTACAGTCTATAGATGGCATTGACATCAAGTCACCCCTGTCATCAATCTAGGTGAAATCTGCTTAAGATGTAACAACATGCCAGAGCCTTGAGACTGTGGGACTTTTGACTTGTTCGTCCGTGCAATGCACCTCTAAAAGGAATACGGGAGCTACAGTGGCAGCAAGCTCTGGGTTCAGCTTCACTAGCTGTTGGCTGTTCCTCTTTCAGGTAGAGCAGGTGGGACGAGGGGTGGAGTTGAGGGATTGTTGGGCTTACCTAGCTTCCTGCACCAGTCATCGTAGGGGGTCTGGACGCTCTCTAGTTTGAGGTCCACCTCTGCGGTGGCTGTCAGCTCAGGATTCAGTTTCAGCAACTGTTGGTGGTGTTCACCCATAGAGAGCAGCTGGGGCTTCTTACGATCAGCCTCCTTCTGTAGAGTCTGGGGTGAGAAAAGGTGAAGGATAGTTGAGGAGCATACATTAAAACCTATGCCGGAGGGATACCCAGATCTATTAATCCAAAATCGAACTAGTGATAGAAGGGTGGGTAAAATTGGGTCAAATCCGTAGGATACTCCTCAGATGGGGCTTTCAGACATCAGAATATGTCTTCAGAGTTGTTAGTTATATAGCACTGGAGGAGGATTGTGTACATTTGAATGGCACTTTCAGTATGTTAAAAGCTCTGCACCGAGTTCTGATCCTGGCCAAGTGACTTTTCCAGTGCGTTCTCCAGCACTGGACTCTCAACCACAAGGTTGTGGGTTCATGACCCACTCTGTACAGTGAAACTGTTGTCCAGTTTCCAGGACACAGTGAAGATTCTGTCATCCCTCGATTGAGGGAGTTAACTTGTGGGTTCTTTGGCACTAGACTAGTAACCATGAAGTTGTAGGTTCAAGACCCACTCAGTTGTCCAGTTTTCTGAGACACAGTGAACTTTATGTTATTCTCAATTATGGGAGTTAACTTGTGCTTTCTTCGACACCATGAATTCATGGGTTCAAGACCCACTCTGTACAGTCAAACTGTCGTCCAGTCTTCTCAACTTGTGTGAAAGTTCACACAAACAAGCTCCACTAGCTTGGCGAATATATTCCGATAGAAATGCTGCAGAGTTCTTGCAAGCGAGGATCATTGACACAAACGAACAAAAATTCCTCTTGCTTACCTTGGTCTGCTCTCTCTGCTGCTTGACCCCCTCTGGATTCTGGCTTATGGCCGGCAGAGAGGCAATCCGCCCCCCAAAGTCGATCAGCCAATCGTGGAGCTCCTGTTTGGTGTCGTGGAAGGGTTCGCTCTCCTTGAGGACGCTGTCTATATGTCCCTCACGGTCGTCCAGCTGTCGTTTGAGGTCTGTCCATTGATCCTGGATCTCGCTGATCTGGTGCTGGATCGGGGAACGAGACCGGCTGGTCGAGTCCTGCTTGTCCAGGAGTGACCTCGCTGCATCCTGGAGGTTGTCTAGCTGTGTCTTGTGACTGTCGAACTCATCTTGGAGAACCTGGTGGAAACAATAGTACAGAGTATAGGAGTGTACAGTACAGTGTATAGTCCACACCCAATCGTTTCGGTGTAGATCGGACAAACTTGCATTACTTCTGCATAAAACCTGCAAAATAGAGGGCAGTAGTCATGCAGTAACGCCAACATCTGCACCCATCCCAGATTCTAGGTGGACATGTGTAACAAGTTCCGAATCAATCCGACAATGCCTTAGAAGGAAAAAGAGGGTAGCAGTCATGCAGCAATGCCCACTTCCCAACCCATTCCATATTTTGAGTGCACATGTTCACTGAGTTTAAAATCAATCAGACATATTCACCTGAAGTTCCCAGCAGCAGCTACACACCCAAACCCACAATATATCAAGATTTTTAATGCATTGTGGGCTATAATAACATAACAGTTAGAGTGAACAACCAAGAAAAGAGATTTGAGTTTTGACTTCAATTTTGTAAGACTGCGAGGCATGAGGAGAAGGCTTGGAAATGAACAGGGTTGTCACTCGTTAGGATTTTGCTAAACGTTGGCTATTGGCAGGCCAGCAAATATGAGCACCTTTCATAACCATAATCCATAATCATCTTGAGATGATAGCACAATTCATACTTCCTTACAATCTTTATAAATGAGAGATTGTTCAGTGCAAATTTCTTTTATTTCACTATACAATTTTGAGAGGTCTGTCAGTGTTTTACAGAAGCTGCTAGCACATATACAATCTATGTTAACCATGCATTAGTGCTTAAATGGTATCAATTGCCCAGGGTTCATATAATTTAGAGCTTACCATAAAAGTTTTATGTCTATGTATGTATATAAATGGTATCAATTGCCCAAGGCTTATATAATTTAGAGCTCACCATAAAAGTTATATGTTTATGTATGTATATTGTGAGACCTTTGGAGGCATTCTACAGTATCATAACCATCACAATATTGACTGAGTGTTGACAACAGGGCAACTCCAGACAAGAGCTATTATCTAATGACATAAATATAACAAACTAACAACACTTGACAAAGTACTTCAATTATGGCACCCACAGATTGAACATGTGGTCTATCGTGGAGGGGGTCATTGGGTAACTCAAAGTGACCAAACAATTCACACTACAGTTAACAGCATGTTGGCAGTTCGAGGTTCCTATGATCTTTCATCTAATCATGAGAGTGCTCATGCTGAGCAACAAGTACAAATGCAGCTGGTTCCGATTTTAAAGTTTATGCTCCAAGATTCTCAAAATTAGCAAGAACTATCAAAATCATTATGCTACAGTGCTAGACCGGACTGATGACGCATATATTATTGTTATCATTGGATATCTACATATTATTTGATATATAATATGTTATGTGAAGTAGGAGTATATAATGAATGAATTCACAACAATTCATGCCCAATCAATAGAGTTGTTCATAAAAGGTGTGTGTGGTCACACTCTACTGGTTCTGTTCACAATGAGTCATAAATAGTATGACTGTATTGTATGCCTCATATGTAGGCTACTGCACACCCAATTCCCACAGCTGAGAGTGATAATTGAAAGCCGAACTAATCCTCTACAGCACAAAGATAAAACTCTACTTTTCCACTTCATGCATGTCTGAGGTTACTACTTTGCTTCATACATACACATACCACAATTCATTGAATAGAACCATCAACCATGTGAACAGCTCCGTGGATTACATAAGGAAGCATAATAAGCCAATGCAGGAGTGCAAGACGGGGATTAACCAAAGGCTTTTGTAACCAATAGCATTTGTTCTCAGTCCTTAGGAGATCACTTTTCATTTCAAGGTGTCGATATACATAATTATCACATTCATCTAATCACGCAGCATCATTGAATATTCAGCCAACATTCACATAATTATACTACTCTCCTATATTAGACTACATGTACATTCGACCTACAGATCATACCCATGGCTCCATTTTTGAGGGGATATAAACCACATCAACACAATAGGCCCACATACTGAACACCCGCTGGGTATGGTGCTCGCTATGTAGGCCAGTCGGCCAGCAGACGCTCTCATTTCACCAAATTAATTTGATGCTCCGCCGGTCGCGGAGGGAGCGCCAATCAGGGTTATCCGCTTCCTTCCTGGAGTTCCCATGTAGGATTCGATTTCACTTGTAAATATACAAGACAAGATCTTGGCATCGTGATACCCAATACAGGGCTCTCCTGCTGACTAACCGTGTCCCTGTATTTGGTTAGGGACCCACTGTGCTTGCCCACTGTACCGTGGTGTTTACCTCGTCACTATGGCAACAAGACAATTGAAGCCCAAATTTTACTTGTGTTGGTCAATGAGTAATAATAAATCAGAACCTTATGTTAATATGTCAGAATACGTTTATACCACCTTAGTTATCAAGTTTCTATATCATGTTAGTTGGTACAGTTTTGTGAATTCAAACGAAACTTTATAAATGTCAAGATCATTTTGAGATCTATGCTATTCCCCGAGCTTTGTTTGAATTGAAGGACACCTTGTGAATGTGGACCTCGAGTTCACAAATGTGAAGGTCATCAGGATTATTCATGAGGTTCTTCCCATCCTGACCATTTGTTACTAAAACTACACTGAATTTGGAACATGATTAGCCTGGAGTCAATAGCTATCATATGAGAAGCTTGCTATACAATAATCTGAACGAAACATGCAGGTATAAAATATATGTGGATTGGTAGACATGTATTGTACACTGTGGTTTGGCAGTGTGCAGTATTACCAGTATTACAACTAGTTCACCAAAGAGGCCTACATGCATTACAAAACCGTAACAGTTTGCGAACACAGAATTACATATGTTGGTACGAAACGAGGGCCAAATAAATGGGAGGGTTTCAACTTCACCCAAATCGTGATCTACAGCTCACAATTATTGGTTTGTACTTAGCCAAAGTGCTGGAGCAATACTGAGCAAAGTACATAAACAAGCAGTTAATATTAAATTTAGACTGGACTTTATCCACTTGCCAGATAGACAGATAGTGTTTACTTTTTTATTTATCCATTGACGACATCATTAGAGCAGGGGCTTCCTCAATGTCCCCCTACAGTCAGTACAAAGTTCTAAGCATGTCATAATACTGTACAAAACTGGAAAGATATATTCAGCCCTACTTCATTCCATGAGAAACCTTGCCCCCAAGGGCACAAGAAGAGTTGTTTGCTTTAAATTGTTCATGATGACATCTGACATATATACGCAATGTAAACATTAAGGATCCTTATCGTCTTACATGATCACAAAGTGACAGCTGTAGGCCCATGAGTGGCGATCCAGTCAAATTAGTGAGGGGGATATGGCCTATTTTTCGAAAAGTTACTGTGTGAAAAATCAAACGTCAATGGGCGACTGCACAAATATTGGGG
>JAUOBX010305826.1:0-11145 GCA_032360705.1 Eupentacta quinquesemita
TACCCATGGGTGTCAAGGGTTCCAGTGACGAGGTACAGGCGAAAAGGTTTCCGTTTGTGTGTGTGTCTGTGTGTGTGCGCGCGTGTGTGTGTGTTTGTGTGTCCGTCGGATTTTCGATGGTTTTCCATGAATATCCCGAGTCGTCGATGCCTAAACAAGATCAAATTTCACACGGGGCTGAATAGTCACTAGGTCCATGTTACCTCGAAAAATTTGACAGACTTTTTGAAAAATGCAGAATTTGGAGGGAAATTCCCTTAATTTAGGTGGAATTTTGATATTTGGCAAATTTTTAACAATTTCCCCTCAAATTCATAGATAGCAAGGCTCGAATGATTTCAAACTTTGCGAGGAGGTGGAATGTCACAGATCATAGGTTTTGCTATAAATTTTGGCGGAATTTGTGAGAAATGCAGAATTTGGAAATGGAGAATTCCCGAATTTTGAGGTTAAAAGGTGATATTCGGCTCATCTTTTAACAATTGTCCACAAAATTCATAGATTGCAAGGCTTCAAAGATCTCACACTTTGCAAGGAGGTGGAATGTCACAGATCATAGGTTTTTCCCATAAATTTGAGTGAAAATTGTGAGAAATGCAGAATTTGGAAATGTGGAAGTCCCTAATTTGAGGTCAAATTGTGTTATCTGGCAATTTCTTTACAATTTACAACAAAATTCATGGATTTCAGAGCTCAAATGATTTCAAACTTTGCAATGATGTTGAATGTCACAGATCATAAGTTTTCCCACAGATTTGGGCGGAAATTGTGAGAAATGCAGAATTCGGAAATAGAGAATTCCCTAATTTTGAGGTTAAATTGTGATATTTGGCTCATCTTTTAACAATTGTCCACAAAATTCATAGATTGCAAGGCTTCAAAGATCTCACACTTTGCAAGGAGTTGGAATGTCACAGATCATAGGTTTTCCCATAAATTTGGGTGAAAATTGTGAGAAATGCAGAATTTGGAAATGAGGAATTCCCTAAATTGAGGTCAAATTGTGTAAATTCATGGATTTCAGAGCTCAAATGATTCCGAACTTCCCCAAGAGTTGAAATGTCACTGAATATCAGTTTTCCCACAAATTCGGCTCAAAAGTTCCAAATTTGGAGGGGGATTCTCTTATTTCAGGTCAAATTGTGATATTTGGCACGTTTGTCAGTTTATAGAGAATTCGGTGGACAGCTAATATGCATTGACACATGATTTCTATGAGTCATAGTTGGCTAAAAACAGAACATATCCAAGTGGTGATTAGGTTAGCGAAAAGCATATGCATATCTAAAGGACTGTATCGGCAGCCTATGTGATTCTGAACACTTCGAAGTGACTGTATTTTCTAATATAAACATTAATTAATCGAAAAACAAACATCATTTCCCTTAACGATCCCACCCATTTCTTCGATGCACCCACTCGTATTGCCGGCCGGGCCTCTGACTCTGCAAACACGTTTCACTACATAACCTCATACTTATTGTCCTGCTAATGTGTCTGTCCCAAATTCTAATCGGTTTCTAACACTCACCCGTTAAACTCCACTGTCCAGACTTCCCGTCCGAGGCATATCTCAGCTATCGTCCGATTGGGTGAATCTCGGTCATGAACTTGCAACTTGGTACATAATCTAAAACCCTCTGCCATAGTCACCGACGGCAATCAAGGGACTTCTATTCCCATATCTGAAACCTCGACGGGAATGTGTTTCACGTTGAAGTTATCCATGTAGGACTTTGAATTGCTACCAATAAGCTTCCTACCTGTCCAGGACCTGTAATGATGAAAGGGCTCCCCTCTCGGTAGGTAGCCCGGAAAACACCACTGTCTTGTGACAGACAAGGTCGATGTATTTGCGACACAGAATGATAGAAAGGTAGCGTAATGCTGAGTATTTCTGCCATTATTATTATTATTATTATTATTATTACCCCGTTATTTATAAAGCGCAAAATCGAAAAGTTCTATGCGCTTCACAAGACAAGAACATAAATATTAGACATCAAACTCGAAGAGGTACGTCTTCAAGCAGTTCTTGAACATAAATAAGGACGGAGAGTCTCTGACAGGCTGCGGTAAAGTGTCCCATAGTGCTGGGGCGACATGGAAGAAAGCAGATCTCCCCACTCGCTCTTGGGAGGGAATGTCACAAGCAGCGTGGAATCAGACGCGGAGCGAAGAGCCCGGCTAGGTGTGTACACTTGTAAATGTTCTTGTAGGTATTGTGGAGCCATGCCGTGCAAGCACTTGTAAAGGTATGTAGCGATTCGAACACGAATCCTTCTTTTACAAGGCAACCAGTGCAGATTCATCCCTCCAGCAAAATGGGGCAGATATGGTCATTGCATTGCCATTGCACAACGATGCATAGGAACCACTCACCATGCTGATATTGACGACAACAACAAAACCACGCGTGTGAAACATGTTGATATGACCGTTACGATCCCTTCATAAATCATTGTGCGATGTTACTTAGAACCATCACATTATACTGAGGTTCTTGTCTTGCTCCAAATGAACAATGTCAATATGTTACTCTCGTGCATTCAGAGATGGTAGAACGGCTGCCATAAATTCAGTGTTTCGACTATTTGTAAATACGATGGAAACCATTCACCACGCTTATATCGACATCAACTAAGATACCATGCAAAACATAGTCCAACATGTACTCATTTGACCGGACATGACGAATCAACCTTTCCAACTATAAACAATGTTGTGATGTTACCTGCAAGTGGTTCTAATGAACCTGGCACCTTCGCAGCCCTCAGTAAAGCCAGGAACACAGGAAGTGTAGTTTCATACTTCATATATATAGAAAGTCGGATCACTTCCTGGCAACTGAAAACGCTTTCTGTAGAAGTGAAGGGTACATGGTATAAGTGTGAATGTGAATGTTCCAATGGTGTGTTTGTCATGATCATAAAATTCAAAGTAGGCCTATATAATGTCATCATTTGCGACAAAATCCATAACTAAATTTGTTACTCAGATTACCTCACGGTGTTATGAAGTTTAACGAAAATATGTATTTCAAGCCTGAGTTATACACTAGTTGCTGGTTGCCATTGACCTAGTTGAATATATCATGAGTATTATTGTGACGAATTGTGAGACAACATAGATCCTTCGAACAAGTCGCGCACGACATTGACGTCCCAAATGTACTGTGTGCAAATTGAAACATCCTCAACATATGGTAGACGTGTACCCCGGACCCCCAGAATTGACACCCATGATTGCCATCACTATATGCATACACGTATATATATATATGTATATATATATAAAGTAGGATGCTATCTACTGATTATCCGTAACTATGTATCGATCGCTCCAACTCTACTGGTTGTCAGGTAGTAAGAACTTCGGGTTATATAAGTCAACGTTCGGTCAATGGGCAACATGAACGTTAACTCCTTCATATCCTGAGTTCATGCATCAATGATAAAGTCGAATGTGCCTCGGCTCAGCTCTTACTACTCATCTGAACATAATCAGTCAGGTATTACTTAGATCGGACGTGCTCCTTCCATTGCCCCCATGGCTCTTCGGAGCTGATATCTATGCATAGCCTATAGGCCATTTACTAACGCATCGAAATCCGACTGTTGATAAATCTGACCATGTAACGAAACACTGAGAAATACAAACACTCTCCCGTCCATCGTAAATAATTGTGTTCATACATAATTACTTCTGTCACAGTTCGTTAGCGCTCGGACCTGTCGGTAATCAATTAATTAAATGTTCACGTGCGAGACTCTGAAACGTTCACCAGTCCCACGATATTTTAGTCCCGGAATATTTGTTTCGGATGCGAGTGAGAGCCACCGTTTACTTTACGAACGAAATCGATTAGAACCGACCGCCCCAAACAACATCTGATTTGATAGGTGGCCTCCTCATCCGCCGTATATACTAGACTATTAGCGTACGGGTACGACGGTGGATGACAAAATGAACTATCTTTGTACCGTGTCAAACTATCAGTGCTCCGTCACAGAGGAATTATCGAGACCTTGGATTGTGGAGTGCGACTTCGCCACCTTCATGAGTGTGATAACATTATCAGTGATTTGTCATATTGGCGCCTATATATAGTAGTGCACTTTACAACTGGTCTCGTCGGTAGTGAATTCATCTCCAACTAATGATATAGGAACACGAAATATCAAATTTCTCCTGGAAGTACTCTTTGGAATAATATCAAAATGTTGTGTATTTCTTTCTATCCGATGTGGACGAGGTATTGGATTGTATAACCGAGTTCGCCGGTCTAATGTGTATGGATTATCATTCGTTTGGATATCTTACTGAAGCGGGATTATTTCAGGGTTCACAGCAATACTAGTCGCTCTACTCCATGTCTGGCTTACTGACGACTCTGCTGAGGTTCATCATCCTGGCATTGATTCACAACCGTGAGTACAAGGAATATTATGTTGAAATTGTAATTGGTACTATTGGTAGAATTGACACCCCACTGCAGATGGTTGTTTGGGAAGTAGAAGTGAAGCATCTGTTGGTTTCGTTTTTACTCGATGGTTGCTAATTTCTTGCCCTAATTCCATACCAGCTCGGTATTCGAATAGTACTCATTAAGGGACTTATAAGTCACGACACATTATTAGCTATCAAATCATTGCGTTTGCGTGATATTTACATAGAGTTTATCAGAGTTTCTGCTGCCACATGATTACTGGGTTACGTTACTGGTACCTTTCAAGTCACATGGTTAAACGTTTCATTTTTTGTTTTGCGTGACATTTACATAGAGTTCATCAGAGATGCGGTTGCCATCCAATTTGCACTGACACACGATTGCTAGGTTATCGTCACACATACACAAAACATGTAATGTGTATATACGTTAACCAGAACGTATATACATCTCAGAGACTGGTAGGTGAAAATGCTATGAAGTATATTGGCCGGTAATGTATTTCTAATTTCTTACGAACCATGTAGGCCTATACAGAAATGAAAATACTGGTGTCGATATTCTCACAGTCATTACTAACACAATATGTCAATTGTTTACCAACACACACTACTCCTCAGTAAACTTAGCAACATCCATACATTCCTGGATTTCTGGGAGACATGACAGTGCATATATCGAGATGATTATTATATGTTGACTTTGACGTATTGTTCCCTTATTTACCATAATCTGCCACGAGGTACATTGGAGGAACGTTCAGTAGCCGGTAGGCAGACATCCCATATGCAGACTGTTGATCGCAGCCACTTCAATGAAACAAGAACGTGTGATAGCACATAATTTAATGTTTTCATAGTGCACGTAGCATGTGACCCCTTTTCTCCATTCCATAGTCAATAATAACTTGGGTATATAAATGACGATGAATACAAGTATAGGTTAATGTTGCATATCACTGGTTACAATAATGCTTAAATAAACTTCGTGTGAATGGAAATAGCAATAATGAAATGTATATTCAATACCCTACGTAAATATGGGATTGCCAAGCATTTTGGCCTTCATAATATCCAGTGACACCTTCCATGAACACATGAAGTAAGGTAGGTAGCATTCCGACAACGCATTCCATGCGAGTAGATAACCATGCGTTGGATAGTGGGAGTACTCACTGCATTATTTGCTGCGGTGTGTTGCAATACATCAATTATTGCTCGATGAGGGCGTTGACAATGCTTATTGTATGAACGCATACTGTTACGCTAATAGGGATGTCAGTTTCCCCGAGTCAGTAAATACACAATAACTATTGGTGATATTATTTTATCTTGTAATACATGTTATTCTATGCACGATACCTTCCAGTAATGTTATAAAACAATTCTTCACCGAACCCGGCAGGATAATTGTGTTGAATTCCGGTCCGATAAATCTATCGATTGGCTTAGAAAATGCACCTATACACATGGTAATAATTTGGGACACACTGTACGACACTTCGAGTTGACTGGTGATAAGTATCAGTGTGTCCGTATCAGGTTTTGTGATTGAAGGTTTCTTCACCTTGTGTGGTTGGGTCGTGTTGGCTCAATTATGGACTCATTTCATCGATTGGGGCACCTACCATGGTCACCAACAATGATCAGGTAACTCGGATTCCCATATCAGATACCATGATGCGGATGTGTTCCATGTTGACGTTCATAATATTACCCACGAAATCGAATTACCGCAAAAAAATACTCATACAAATGTGTTTTGCATTGTAATGTTAGGGAGGGCCCCGTTTATCGACGGGGCTCTTTCTTGCTCGGTATTGAGCCTAAGGTATTAAAATACTTCGTTACAGGCAAGGTCGATGCATTTGCCACGCATACTCGCGGAAGATGGTAGAACATTCGAGCGATCAATTTTCCAATCGCATTCTTGGAACCCTCCAGTGCCTAAGCAAAAGTTGACATGATCATTTTATTCAACATCGACGCGAGACTGGAAGCAAACGCTGCAAATTCCCCACGGAAAATTATCGACCGATTGGACACTCTATGCCAAATTGGTCGAAATCACATATATCTTTAGGACGTACTGTAGGTATGGCGCTAATCAACAGCCTGTTCACTCAGCTTATTGCTGCTACATGACAAGGACCAATGACAAGGACCACATGAAAATGTGGAATATATAAATGTCAGACACCATACGCTCTCAAGTACACTTCAGGAAATGCTTGAAACTAATTAGGCAATAGGACCTCTTATCGGAGTATTGGCAGGTATTACCCAACAACCTCTCATGAGTGGGCCAGGAAGGGGTTGTTCTATAAACGACAAATCTAGGCCCATACTCTCACTGTGGATACACGTTCCGCATATTATATAGAACAAGATGATCACTCACTTGATGCATCATGGTCGATCATGTATGTTGAAGGAGTCCGTACTGTATGGGAAATCCATGCTAGCTTAGGCCTAATGCAAACCATCACTATAAGTGTACACGTTTTCCCTCCAGTTATCAGACAATTAGTTATTTCCCTTGCTTTGCTGATCATGCAAAGTATGATGCTGGCAACATTCGTATAGAGAATACATTCTTTATTCCTAGTAAAACGGGCGTTAATTATGTCACTGTTAGTAGCGGATCCATTCGAGGAACTTTTGGGGGAAGTTAGTCATGCATGGTTTGATCAAGTTCGAACTTGGTAGGTGTGTTCTTCATGATGAGTAAATGAGCGTCGGTAATTTAAGTGTGGATAAGTGACTAATTTGGACAATGATGAGAAGTTGCTTTGGCTAATTGTTACCTTGTATATGCTGGCCTTGGTTTTTGGTTGGTTTTTATATATTACTGACTCCGGCAATCTGGCCTTGTCTTGTCCATTACCATGTTGATACCTTCAAGTTGTTGAATTACTGTATGGATGCAGCACGCAGCATGCACGAGCTCAAGGATTCGAAGATGAACCAACTTTGACGACATCTGACAACAATCTAGATCAGCCTTATTTAGATGCCTCAAAGGTGTAACGGTTCAAATCTGGTATTGTTTTCGGCTGAACCTTTGAAAGCATAATTATGTAGGGACGAAAACTGTCTGTGACTTCAACTATCCACTAACGATGATCTTGATCGGCCTCCAACTCTTAGACGGATCATTCATGATTCAGTTATGTTGACCACACTGTGACCTTGAAACTATTCCCAGTCACCTGTACTGTAATGGAATTATCGGGTAATGAAGTAGGCGTTAGTGCAATGGTGCCATCCTAGTTAGCGTGTTGGCGCATCCTCCCGAATAAAGTGATCTCAAGGTCATTGGAAATCTATCTCCACTTCATATATTGAATTGATTCAATCAACTGGGACGGTAGGGACTGGTTGCTGCGAAGTACATTTCTCTGTAAGTCAGTGAAACGCGCCTGACTGCAGGGGCCTCACAGCTAGCCTACGAACTAGCGATTCGCGGGAAGCATCGTAACTCGGATTCAGCTGTGCGTTGTCCAGCTGTCAAGGCAACTAATGGTATTCTTTACTGATGAATTCGATATGAGGGCCAGTCGAGCTGGGTACTTTACGGACTTTGTACAAGGCTAAATCCTTAAGCACGGACATTTAGATGGATGGTACTGCATCCCTGGTAGTTGAACCACCTATAGATTCCTCTATCAAACCCACTATGGAGATCTCCTTGGCAAATGGAGGTTAATAGTGGTTAATAGCTTAGAGCTGATGCATACGGCGGGGAGATCTGGGTTGATAGACAGGCCCACCCCTCGAGGTCTTGTATAATCTTTTGCTCAGTTTGGAACTCTGGAGTCATCCTGACTGACTGTAGTGCGCGCATTCTCACCTGAAAAGGAAAGAGACTGCAACAACAACTACAGTGGGTTACACTGTCGATACCTGACATAGTATTTGCTACATAGGATACTCTCGACAAGGTCCGCTGCTTTTTGTGGTGTTGCTCGCGCACCAGCGTCCTGTGCAGTCAGGACTCACTCCAAAGAAGAATGATTGTAGGGTATTGATTGGTGAAGTCAGGGTTCTAGATCAGTACTTTGCTGATGATGCTGCATTAGTTCTCCCTTGTGGATTCGTTATTGGATACCTTTCAAACGCTCAGGCTTAGTCAGGACTCGTGGCTGTTTCATGCGAGAATTTCACTTCTATGAAATGTCATGTCCGAGTTCAAACATCCCTTCTACGTCATGATGACGTCATATGACAATTTAAATTCGCTCATTTGCTAGTGTGACATCATGTTCCTACAGGATGTGATACGTTCCATGGGTTGAATTTGAGGCTTCGAGATGTTTTCAGTACATTGTAGGGCACTAGAGTTAGCCAATGTATATCAATTTTTGATCATATACGTCAGTACTACGTCACAGTGACGGCATTATAAGGCATTAGGCATTATAAGATAGCCCATATGGTATATCAGTAACATGTTTCTACATTAGTTACATATTCCATGGGTCAGAACTGTCTTCAGGTGTTCACTGTACATTAAAGTCCATGCCGAAGTACGTTAATTTTCTGTATTTTGAAACATACGTCATCAACACGTCACGATGACGTCATATGACATTGTAAGTCGGTCTGTTTGGTATTTTGGTATCATGTTTCTAAAGGTTGGTCACACAATTCATAGGTCAAAACTGATGTCTTAGGGGGTTTACACATTTTGGAATCCGACGAATTAACTCTCTTCCCGGGGTCCGATTTTGGGAGACTTTTTCTGGAGATGCTGGGGACCCACTGAGCAACCTAGAACCATAACACTTCTGTTGCAATTTATTGGGGGACAAACCCTATGTTGACTCGACTATACACCCATTGATGCCAAGATTCTCCTCGGTTGACATCAACAATGATTCCTTCTGAAATTCTCACATCAAGTATAGAGCTACTGACGCTTTAAAAAAACGTTTTGCTCCCAATTTAATAATATTATTGACAGCGACCTCATGCTCCCTTTCTATTGTGAGTAATTTACAAAAGTACATTAACCGTGGCCTCGTCGTAAACGCTATTCTATCAATGTGTATCCACACATTTGTGAATCGCTCTGCGAGCAAGCAAAATAATAAGTTGCTGTGTGTTTCGGACCTACAACTGACACGCAATCTGTGAATATAATTGATTTTCGTCCAAGGTTGAACATTCACTATTGCAAAAATGGCGTCCATAGGAGGTATTTTTAACGCGTCGAATATAGTTACCATATGTGTTAGTGAACCCTAGGACATATTAGAAGGGCGAATCTACATAAAATAACAACAATAACAAGAATAATATTGACAGTACTTCACGTTACGATAATCACGTATTGGATCTGTCTACTGGCATTCTCACGGTTCAACGGACTAGTAACAGTCCACAGATCATAGGCTTCATGAATGTTACATAACACCATATTAAATCTAGCTCGTCTTGGTGCGTCTGTTATGTTCCGGCTAGATACAAGGTAAACCAAACCTATCAATTTCTAATCGGCGCTGCTAACTTATCGATTTTCAAACAACCCCTTAAAACTATAACAATTCTTACACCATAAATCGTTGAAATACTTCCCTTCTGTTATTCAGTGGTTAAGTGTCCTCGTTGGAATTTCCCCGCTGAATCACCCAATTTTTTCCACTGCTTCATTGTCATTGTGCATGTACGTTTAGCAATTCACAGATGGGTGATCGCCCCTTGTGTCACACACAGTAGAATCGATTTGTACTATTCACTAACTCTTGGGTGTTGCATGATATAAATGCGAATACAAACAATACTGAATAACGGACAGGTCATGATTAGATTGTATCATTATTGTATCATGAGGTAATGAGACTGCCTTGTTGGGTTCTTCATGTTGGGTACCCGGGAGTGAACTAACCTACCAAGCAGTACCACATCAATTGCCTACTACCACAACAGTGAATGAAGTGACAAATTCTATAATCGCAAAACCCCGTAAGTTTTGACCTTCACTATCGGTTCATCATAATCTCCGTATTTCCCAGGTGGTTCCTCCTGGGCCATTTGCTGCACATCCCGAGAACTTCAACCTATATATACAACCAATTTGGAGATGTGTGATATTTCACAATCGATCCCCGGCTCAATTTCCTCACCCAAGTACCTGCAAGTACGGAAGCCTTCTGCATCTGATTTTATCGTTGTTTCGAGAGGTTCCTGGAACCATACGTTGAGTCTGAGACCATCGCAAATATATGCACATCTTCCATATTATACTTGTGTTTTGGTTAATATGGTTTGTGTGTTAACAAAATTGGATGTGCCGGATGGTGAGCTGAAGGTGACTTCCAATGGTTCATTATTTGCTTCACCGGTAGACCAACTTTCCAGAAAACATTAGGTGATGGACGTTGCTTTCTCGATTTCGATAAGTTCGCGGCAACACATTTGCCATCTAGTCAATTAAACGCATGCAATGCAACATCGGGAAAGATGACACGGTTATAATCCAGAGAAATCGTAAATGTATAAAATACTCATGTCGTACAACAAATATCATTGGAAGACTATCTAGCTGCACACGTTACATATCTTATTCGGACCATTGCTTAGTATGGGGAACAAGCTTGGAATGCACTGCATATATTTAAATAGTAACGGGTCGTCACCGTTCCTCTCGATGTTCTCTATTGACAGTCACGACTTCCCAATATATACAGCGTT
>JAUOBX010305937.1:0-11144 GCA_032360705.1 Eupentacta quinquesemita
AGACCTTGCCAAGGGCCTTCCCAGACTACACAAGGCGCAGGAGACTACACCTGTGAGGTACCCAGTGTATCCGCATACCCTAGTTTGTTCACTGAATGAGAAAACAAATTATTATGCTGACATTATCCTTTGTTTTAGGTGAATCAATGGCTGACCTGGCTTGCAACTGCCGAGGAGGAAGATTCTGAAGAAGACGAGGAGTGAGAGGTCGTCGCCATGGAAACCTGAATATACAACAACGGAGACCCCAATTGAACAACAATCCACAGTCAGAGAGGACTATTTTTTCATGTGTATAGAATTTGGTCTTTATGTCCCCCCTAGTATCCCCTCCCTGGAGCAATGTACTAATATGTGTAACTGTGGCTGCCCCCTATAACCCACCCCCCCTCGACCTCCCTCCCAAACGCCCATCCCATGGTTGAGATGGTAGTGACAATATGTTACACTGTGGTTCCTGCCTGCCCCTTGTCCCCCATTTGTTCGTACAGAGAAAATATAAGTTAGTGTTGTCCCCAAATTGACTTGACCGCAGTCTCATGATTCCAGGGGAATTTTGTGTGGCTAGTCTCCGAAGGTCAGATCATGGAGTCCACTGGTCATCTGAAGAATAGGCGTGTGAAATGGAGATCCCGGTAGCCGGCTGGAACTGGTTACAGTTAACCCCTGCCCTGATATAACTAATCACTGTAAACTATTTAGTGAATTTATACAGGGAAATACTACAAGGATTTCGGGCAGTCAAATTTTAGCTGATTATTTCACTTAATTATTGGTTCATTGATTGGATTCATTCAACAAGAAATTTGTACAACCATACAACAGCGTTTAGATAATCGGTTGCCTAAGATAACACATGAAATTACTATTCTGCCTGGTTATGTCTCACTGCTTTATCTCAGTTCTGTCCTAGTTTAAAATGTTTTGATCATGCTCAATATCTTCTGACGTTGTGAACTTCCCTTACTCCTTGCTGAGTGTGTGTGTGAACTATAATGACAGAACCACTCAAGCAAGTGCAGACATGAAATGCCCAGTAAACAACTCTACTTTTTTCCAGGAGGACTTGCCAAGAAATATTGAAATATCAAGATCATATATCTGTAAAGCATTCTGAAAACACGGTAATTCACAAAAAATGCCAAAAAAGGTTGTAATGAACTATGTGAAATTTCCAGTCACCAATGAAGATGCCTTGGTTCCGAACATGTCTTTAAAAGTCATACCTAATTGTACATTTTGAATGTGATATTTTCAATTTAATGTTGAATTACTTTTCTCTGTGAGAATTTCTCCCTACTAGGGGAACAAGTTGTGTCAGTCATGGCTGTTATCTTTTTTATACCCTGTCTAACCCAGTATTGTCTCGTTTTTCAATATCAGTCATCTGGCTGTGTGGCATGGTTGTCAAATCTCACGTGACTTTGTGCGTGTGTGTCACCTTCCTGAAAATGTTGATCATGACAAAAGTGTGTCAATAACAGTTGCTTGTATCATGCAAGGGGACCTATAATATTCAGAATGAGGCCGGATCTATTCAGTGATTGCAGGCAAAACAAATGACACATGTGTGTCAATGGCAGTTACCAATTATGATTGCCCCTTGGGTGTGTCATTCCACAGTGATTGTTGACACAGTATGCTTGAATAACTGTCATTCTTATCATGCAGAGAATTCTTCAAGAATGTCACCCTGATAACATTGTGTGATTTTAATGGATTGAGTATGCAGGGCAAATCCTGGATGCGCCATTTCAAAGTGATTGTCAGCTAGATATTGACGCAGGGTGTGTCAATGGCTGTACTGCTAACATGCAGAGGGACCTGTGAAAAGATTCATCACCAATAATTTGATTATGGGGATTTTGAGTTTGTCATTCAACAGTGGTTGTCAGGAACCAGATGACATGGATGTGTTTTTGTGTGCAATTACTGTCACTTCTATCCTGCAGGAAAAAACTTAACCATGATAACATGATTCTGTGGTTTTGAATAATTTAGAATGTAGCCTGTTTAGTGTGTCATTCACAGTAATTGGGTGTGTGTCAATGTATGTTACTTGTATCATGTAGAGAAACCTTTAGTGATTTACCCGTGATAAAATGGATGTGCCGTTTCACAACAATTTTTCACTGAATAAATGACTTGGGATTGAGTGTGTCAATGATCATCACTCGTAGTACGCAGAGGAACCTTCGAAATATAACAGTGAACACATTCATATTGTGGAATATTAACCATTGAGGCGCTTCTTGTGTGGAGGAATTCTTTGTGGCTTTGGAGTTGGAGACCCAGGAAACTACAGGTGTGAATTTTAATTCTTGTGAACACATCGAGGAAACACTGTAATGCCTGTGTAAATGTCTTCCTAGTGTCGTAAGAAACATCTTGTTCTCTTTCCACAATGGCACTGGCTGAATGATTCTTGTTCACTAAGTGTGTAGAATAGTTTAATCTCAGTTCATCTTTAGAGGCTTCAGTAGTAATTTCTGGTTTCAATTAGTATCCAGATAAATTTAGGCAGGGAACATACAAACAAGGTGAAATGACCACAGGTACTACAGATCCAGTACCGGATTTCTTTCCAATGTGACATCAACAATAGATTAGATGCGTTTTCTACCAAAGCATTATGAAGGACTTTATCTTTCACATGTCAAGTTATCCTTCTCCTGGACAATTTGCCTACCCCTAACCACTCCCTCCTCGAACAGACATACAACCTCCTTTCAATATCACATCAGTTTGGTGTCATTAGATTGGGAAAGACATTTCAAGGATCGTTACTGTCCATTCCTTCATAAGCCTGCTTTAGGTATGCTGCCAGTGCGATATCTAACTATGCCCCCTCCCTACCCCCGAATTATGATTTAAAGTTCAGCTGATGTTTGTATCAAGCTATATTATGAATCATGTCATTTGATTTTCGGTGTTTTGTTATTTGTGCTTTAACGTCCTGTCGGAGTGATAGAGGGAGCTACTAACCTCTGCCACTCTTTCTCTCTGTAACCTCTAAGAATTTCGATGTAGGTATATAATAATAATAAAGAGCAGTTTTACAAAAGTTCTTGTTTCTCTCGTTTGATTCAACCCCATTGCCTACCAAGAGGGTAAATCTCGCCGCCCTTGTTTACAGGGATGGTCGAGTGCTCATGGCACGTTGACGCACGTGTTCTGGTGATAACGAAAGAGCTGAAATCGCCTAAAATGGCCATGGGACTGTGTTTGACTATTTGAGACTTTTGAGGGGCACCAGGGCCATCGGTAAGGGCACTGGTGGTCAATGGCCATCGGTGCTGTTGGTTGTTTCGAGCCCTGCACTTCGTAGTATTGGGATTCGAGATTGGTAGGAATGTGGGGACAGAGCCGAGTGCACAACTCCTAAGATGCTCGTTCATGGAATCTACTGCACATGGCACATCGATGCACTCGACTCGCCCATTCAGGTGATGATGTTAATTAGTTACTGCTGATTGGCCAATGAGAGGGTGCAGAGCCGTCCTCCTTCGACATTGGTCACAGGTGAACACTTTAGTGCTTCCACAACCTTTATTATATATCACCTGAAATGCGTAAACATGGTTCACATCGAAACATCAATTTTGTTCGGTTTCATTCTCCCTCAAATGAAGAAATAACATGTGAAGGTCAAAATTTCTTGACGACACCCATATTTCATGAAATTCATGACATTTAGGAACGAGTGGAAACACTGGAACGCTCTCGAAAAGATATGCTCACTGAATTTGACAGCTTTAGCTTATTCGAGCAGCAATGTGATCTCTTGAACTTGAACTGGTAGGACGTCTTGAGTGGGCAAAGAGTGCTCACAAGATTTGGTAGCATTAACAAATTCGAGCGGCCGTGTGAACTGGTGGAACACATGAAGTAAGCAGAGGTTTAACAAACTGTCTGGTCTAGTGTTTTGGAGATGTGATTGGCTTGTTACATGGTATTTTTGAACTGCTATAATTTATATGATATACCCAATCTTTGACTATGTTATTGTCCTCAAGTGATGTTTTATGAATGAAGGATTTATACATTTTTTGAGGGGAGTCTCTGAGGATTGCCCTGCCCCTGAAGGAATGATACCACTGTTGCTTTGTACACTGTTTGCGAAGTCCAGTCTCCACCCGCACTCGAATGACCTTCGACATCGATCAATAGCAGCATACCTCGTATAATAGAACCCTAAATTGGCCCATTGAAATAAATTATAGTTATTGTAAGTTTGTCAGATTCCCTTGAGAATATTCCAGTCCACTAGCATTTGTAGTCGCTGGAGGTCACCTGATGTCCCGGATCATGGAGCTGGCTGGATTCGCCCTACTCCATTAGCAACGTCTCTCAGTCGATTTATGGCATCCTCTTCCCTCAATCGAACCTTGGGCGTCTCCACCGCCACCTGCCTCTCAAGTCATCTTCGGCTGTCCTCGCTTCCTTGCTCCAGCCACCTGAAACTCTGGGGCTTCTGTTAGGACATGATCACCATCCCTGCTTAACACACGACCACACCATTTCACTCCTTTTGTCTTTGCCAACTAGAACTGACTCCTCCAGACCAAGCATGTTATTCAGATCTTCAGCCTTGAATTTCATGCCGCACCCCTTTTCTCACTATCGTTCTCTCTGTCCTTCTCAGAATTACCTACTACTTTTCTCTCAAACACGAAGTCTCGCTCCCATACAGCATTGCAGGTGTCACGCAACTCTGATGAACTTTTCCTTTCAATGTCAAGGCGAACCTTCTCCTGTGCAGCAGCTCCCCACACTCATTGAACTCCACCCATTCAAACCTCGCTCTAGCTGTCATCGCAGCCTCTCATCTGCAACTCGCGAGCCCCACACCTTGTCCCCTAAATAACAAAACTGTTTCCACCTGCTCGCATAACTACTCGGCTGGCTCCACCACCTCGCCAAGATGGTTAGTTAAAATCGTGTTCGTCATCAAGCCCATCCCCCCTCTAGTGACAACCCATAGAATAAACGAGGTTGCCACTAAATTTGTATGTGAAATCAATGATTTTGTTCTCAAACCCACCTGTCTTGGCTTGAGGGAATATCCGTAAGTATAGTAGTAAATGGTGGTAGTCTTGTGCTAGTAGGAGATACAATAATATTGATATCCCTACCAGTACAATGGTGCAGGTAGGGTATCGGTGTCCATTGCCCATCTAGTTGCTGTAGTACGTTCAGGATCCATTCATCATATAAATATACATGTGGGTGAGACTGGTGCTTTCACAGGCAATGTGAAGTTTTCAAGTTATTGTACTGAATTGATGCCCTTCCCAATTACTGCCTTCTGGAAGACAAAAACAAAACAGCTTCACCCCCTGCTGATTTTATTTGTCTGTTTGACAGCTCAGTCTTAACTGATCAACAATGGTTATAACCAAGGTCAAAGCCATAAATACAATTTGAGTAGGGACAGGCGGGAGATTCGCGACCGTGACCAAAACATGGATGAAGTCAATCATCGGAGATAAACTTTAGTCTTTGGGACTGTTGATTCATTGAAGGACTCTCCCCGGCCATGGTCTCATCATGTGACACCCGGAGAATATTCCAAGTGTTCACGGCTGTGAATCCACCGCAGGTGCACATGTGATGAAGTATTGAATAGCTAGCTACACTTTTATAGAAGAGGATAATAGCACCTCAAAACTTTCATATACCCTTTACACAACTAATATAGAAAATATTAGGTTTCAAGCACCAGTTAAACCAGGATATCATGGTTTCGAAAAGTTGAATTCTATGAACTGACTTTTCACACTACACAAAGTATACAAGGAAATGAACATTTTTTGCCAGTGAGGCCAGATGGTTCATGACAGTGCTCGTAAAACGTCCACGTACGTTGTTCCTAGTGGTAGTACAGTAGGATCCAATTCTACTTCTTCGGATCTTGTCAAAGCATACCAGCTCAATCATTTCATGGTCAACCCCTATCATCGCAATGTCCACATAAATGCGACTCTACTGACGAGTTGGGATGATATTAATATCTTTATCTC
This sequence comes from Eupentacta quinquesemita, assembly GCA_032360705.1. Lineage (NCBI taxonomy): Eukaryota > Metazoa > Echinodermata > Holothuroidea > Dendrochirotida > Sclerodactylidae > Eupentacta > Eupentacta quinquesemita. Next base: position 6,024 of record JAUOBX010305937.1, read on the forward strand.
AAACCTTCCAAAGTGGCACTGTTTTCCCCTCAACTTTTGACCCATCAAGTGGTGATTGGCAAACATAAACAATCACAGATTGTATTCTAAAAATAACCAATGAAGGTCAAAGTCAATAAGAACAAACACAATTAGATGTTGACTGGTATACACCCAATATATTATATATAGAAGAGGTTCATGCATTACACATTTAGATAGCACTTATAGTTTGAATTGGGAAATATATATGCCAATTGCAGGATAAAAAACATCCAATAATAACTAGAGCAATATCGCCAAACAATGCTCGGTGGCTTGAATATATTGATTTCCCTTCACCATAGGGCAACATGAGCATGCTTACATTTACCCATATTGGTTTAGCTGGTAAAATGGGAAACGCAATACTGATTCACTCAAGGTAAACCTCTGTAGATTACAGAAAAATACAGAATTCCTTAATATATACCTTTGCTGGTTTCATGCATTATGATTGGTCGAAAGTTTCTTGAGACCTATTCTAGCGATCACATATATAAGCAGAATATATTGTAATAAATAGCAACGATGATTAAACAAATTGGGAGAAATCTAACAACAGGGAGGATACAAATCTTGCTTATTATATGCAATTATGTGAGAGAAAGATCATTTGAGGGCATAATTCAATTGAAAATAGATAGAGTAAAACAGACATGGTAAAAAAAATTGTGCTCATATAGATGCAAATCTTCTGAACCAGCAACTGTGCAAAGAAGGAAGGAGGTATTATAGCTCAGATGAATATACAAATACACATGATACCTGAATGGGAATGTGAAATAGTTATTTGATACAGAATCATTATTTGATCTATTATAATTTATTGATTATTCATAATGAATCATTACAAATTAGTCAAATGGAAAACAGTCAGCGAGCACCAAATGTCCAATGAGGGGAAGGGTATTCATCACCAAAATATGAATTCATACAACCAGTTTCTCCATGCCTGCCAAATTCCCTCAGGTCCCTATACCCGAGCTAACAGGCATAGCTTGGGGAAGAAAGATTAGCAACCCTCTGCAGTTAAATTGCCTCTGTGGTAGGGAAAAGTGATTTATGACTTTCTGTGTCAGAGAAGCTGGGTTGACCCCGTAGGCCCGGATAATTGGAGGCATGACGTTTCCTGAGACCCCGTTGTCTTCTTCATACCTAACAATTTTAGGGGTGAGCCTAACGGCAATCCACGCTCATGTCAAATGAATTATAATCAACTTCGAATCTATCTCGCTGCCTTGTTTGCCTGACTCTGCTCATTGTTTCCCATTGTTTGTGTAATAGTTAGCAGTATATCGTAAATTCTTCGATTGAAACTGAAAGTGTTGATAGGTTATTAATTTATAACAGTTCGAGCTACTGAATTTACTGAGCTAGTGGATTATTGACTTATAAAGTATTTATATCACTCTCTATACTTTGTTACAAAATTTCTACAGCACAAATAGCGAAACCATGAAATGGTGGCATCAGCAAATCGAGTGATATAGTATGGGCAATTGGGCATGTACTGCTATCTGCTCCTTTTAGCAGGAAAATCAGCACCAAATTGCACATGTTCTTGATGAAAATTCAATATTAAACATGGCCTCTTACCTCAAAACATTACAAATGATCCCCCACCCTTGAAGACGATAGCATTGTCTGAAATTTGGTAAATTCATATTATTCCTAGCGAGTTATGACGGCCTAGGAATACCCTGTAAGAGTAGGTCTATGTGAATAATTTTGTCTGTTGGTTTAGCCACTGAGAGCATACACATTGATAACCATGAACTGGATTATTCAGCATTGTGAATGTTTACCTCGACAATAGAAACCAAACAGTATATAGGTGGGTCCCAATTTTGTCAACTTAGGCTATAGCCTAATCATCCCTAATGTAGATGAATTCTGTACAAATCTGAGCCACATGGGGATAGCCTGATCAATGGGAATCCTGTAAAAATCCAAGCACATATATAGCATCTGAATATAACATTGGGAATTATAACATCAACAATATGAGATTAACTACCGTATAATCTGTAATAGAAGCCCCCAGGGGCTATGCATTTTGATAAGAGGGGGCTTCTATCAAATGGTATATTTTCAGGCTTTATTGTTATATCTTAAGGCTATATTCATAGGGTATTTTGTTAGGCTAGGCGCCTAGGACTAATTGTTCGGGTGATACTTCGGTCCAAAGAAGGGGAGGGGCGTTTATTAGAGGAGGGGCCTCTATCACAGATTATACGGTAAACAGTATATTGGTGGATCGTAAATTTGTCAACTCAGGCTGTAGCCTAATGTAGGTGAATTCTGTACAAATCTGGGGATAGCCTGATCAATGGGAATCCTGTAAAAATCCAAGCACATATAGAGCATTTGAATATAACATCAGGAATTATAACATCAACAATATGAGAATAACTAATAGGCATTCTGGGTTATAGGCAGGGGTGCAAATACAGTGGGGGATGGGGGAGACTTCACCGATAGGTAGCCTGGTCATGATTTATTTGTTATACCCCCAGCCTAGCCTATCTAATAGGGTAACTGGCATACCAGGAGATTCTTCTTGTTGGGCTGTATTCGAGACCCTACACCAACTGTTCGCAAACACCTGGAACAGTGGGAACATAGGTCTCGAACAAGCGAAGTACGTTCGTGAACTACTCCCGAACACAGATCTCACACCACCTCAGCTGGAGGAACAGTGGGAACAACAGCGCAACATCGAGTGAAACAAATTATCGACAACGTATTTGGAAGATAAACAACCGCTTCGTGAATGCAAATTTATGGTAAATTATCGATGAAAACTAACGACATGATTCGAGAAAAACATGTAGGACCAGTAGATATACTGACTGGAGTGAATGACCTAACAACTATGGAACGCCAAAATGGGCACCTGTGAGGTCCAACTTGTGCTAAAGCGGCTTCTAGTGCAGCACTACTGCAGCATATAACCAAGTGTGTTTCGGATCCACAAGTTGCACCAGTGACCAGCCTGACCAGGCAGCTTAGAACTCTGTTTCCAGCTATCGAGGGGTTTCGCAAACCTTGAAGTTTCCTTTCACGTATCAGCGCCGACCTATAATGGCACTCCGCTTAGATAGTATTCAGGCATTTCAGGCTCCAACAATTTTCCCGTCCCGCTGTGCCTGGTCCCATAAGAGCAATGCCAGTATGCCAGTGTTCTGTAAGCTGTGTTATGGGGCGCCCCATATACTGCTTGCCCCCGGGATCCCACATGTTGAATCATGCCCTGAGGGTGGGTGGGAATCATGTGGTTGGAACTGTCCAGGAATCAGTGCTCCCAGCGATTCACTGAGGATGCTGGCGAAGTGAGGTAGTCAACTAGTCATAACGATATCCATCTCCATCTCAACTAGTCAAGTCAGTGTCAGACCAGTGACAACAAATACGAATATATAATACACAGAAAACTAAGAGCAATATTGTTCATAGGCAAGAGGTAATAACCCTGGCCATGACCATGTGACCATGTTGTGATCAATTGAGCCACACAGCACCAGGAGTTGTCATTAGAATGCAACAATGTGTAGTGATTCCTTGCCTCCTTTGTAGAACACAACACAAGGAAGATTTCTAACACTCAATTGAACACCAGTCTTTCCCTGAGTAGCGAAAATGTATCTGACGCCAATGGTCACTGGCTGGACCTGCGAACACCACCTAACACGAATCCATCACTCCTTAACAGAAGCTTTCGCACTCACAACAAACTGCCCCACCTCGGCTCCTTCACTGGAGAAACGATCGCGGAAGAAATCGATTCGCTCCAGGAACTGTCGTAGTGTCCCAAGGTACTCCTCCTTGTGCCTGTACATGTGGCTGACATGCGGCGAGTCGTTGAAGGCCTTTGAGTAGATGTTCCCGTACCCCATTTCCTCTCGGAGACAGCGAATAGCGCCCTCAATGGTGGCTGCATCCCCTACAGTGTCTGTATGCGAGTAGATGAAGAGCGTCGGTGCATTCACGGGGTTGCGGTGGAAGATCCGCGAGGCCCGGCGGTAGTGCTGTGTAGCAGGCCCCTCCATCACCTGGAGAAAATAAATCAGCAACTGGTGATCTGAAGAAAAAATGCTATTGCTCATTGGAGGTGGAGGCCCCAACCATGTCAGTGTGCTAGTAAATGAAGAGCGATGATGCGTTCACAGGATTTGATGGAAGATCCATAGAGCATGCAAGTAGCTAGCCCCTCCATTACCTAGAGTTTTCATATGATTTCATATGAGACAGGAAAATGAACAGGAAATTAATATTCTGCAGAGAAAAGTGCCATTGCTCAACGGTGGCAGCGACTACGACAGTGACTGTGTGGGAGTAATGAGGAGCGTCAACGCATTCACTAGAATTAGCATGGGGATTACCAGGATACCAAGGACTCGGGTGTAGAAACCCGTCTGGAGGACTCGAGACCATACTCGGACTTGAGACCGGTCTCAAGTCTTTGTTTTTAAGGACTCAGCTCGGAGGTCAATGACTCGGACTAGGACTTGGCCCAAAGGACTCGGAGACTGCTATTCAAATGACAAGAACAACATGAGATTTGACCTAAATCAATTGCTCATTTCATCCTTAGCATTCAGTTAAAATTGAAACGAACTCACCGAAACTTGATTGAACCAGTCTAGTGAGTCTACATACAATGGCATACAGTGACAGTACAGATTGTGTGAAACACATGTTCTTATAGTATTCATTTGGGATTGGTGCAGTTTTATTCACTACCTTATTTTGAGGCTAGGTAATGAAGATAATTTATTCTGTAAGGTACTGGTCTCTTCTGACATCGTATTCCATTTGTATTGCTTCTCAAAGTATTATTAATGTTCATATATCTAAGGTGCGCTGGTGCGGTGGTCAATGAGGAAGTGGGACCTCTAGGCCTACATGCAGCACTCGTAGACAGGGCTCCCTCAGACTGATCACTCACATTATCATCCTGAAAACTAATTCCACGTAGTTTGAAGGCCCCCGCTTGGCATGAGGCATCTCTGAGAACCATTGTGATGTAGATGTGTGGTTGAACCAGAGCACCAATGGTGCAGTAGCTCAAACTCATTTTGCATGATTTCACAAAATGGG
>JAUOBX010306048.1:0-11144 GCA_032360705.1 Eupentacta quinquesemita
CTGCTCCCGGGTCCGCCATTTATCGTCCTCATCTGATGGACGTAAGTACACTATATCAACGTGCGGCCACTCTCCATCACGGAGGAACCGGCGGGGTGAAACCAGCAGGACCGGTGACCCCTGGCACCGCAGACCGAGTACTCATCCAGTCGACCACCTTATACCAAGACTACTACGCAAGTTGTATTGGTGATGTACTTTCCTCCTTAGTTTGATCTCCACACGAAGTAGGCGATAATAGCTACAATCTCCCGCTAAAATGTCGGCACACTACAGTCCCATGGCACAACCGTAGTGCGAAAATGGTGGCACGGAAACTCCCACACCCTCATTCGATGTTGCGCCCAACAAACACGTTGTTGAATACCGACATTAAATGGAGGAGCGGGAGTGGGGATATACCCGCTTGGGGCGTGAAAGGCGGGGGAACAATGGAGTTGATTGCACCCCGCTGTGCAGCAACGAGGGTGTCACGGGTGTATGATATCATCAATGATATCAACAAGAACCTGAACTTGCAAATAGTGATGATACTCCAAAACAGCCAACGACGATGTCTCTATCTTAGAAATCAGGTCGAGACATCTCGGTCTTAACGCCATCTCTCAGAGGTGTCACTTAGGCCAAAGGAAGCCTCCAAGATATTGGAACATCAGTGGATCAGTACTTTTCGAAACATTCGATTTACAGCTCTTGCCTGTGGCTACGGAAAAATTTAAAGCACATGCCAAGGGCTGACCAGTCGACAGATTCTTGTAAGATACGGTTCTTGATTAACCTAGGAATCCAATTAACCTGGCTCTTCCGTGCAAGCATGTGTTCAAAGCAGGAGCTCACTGTGCCGGAGGAGGTCGGGCGAATAAACCAAAATATACCACAGGGACTAATAAATACATGTCACGCAATTGTCATCTCACCGTCAGGTAAAATTGAAACAACATATGAAGATGAAGACAGTTCTTTACTGGAGACAGGAAGCACGGTGCTTAACAGACTTTGATATAATCGAAGACAAAATAACATTGCAAATGTATCACTGGCAAATGGATGATACGGATCGAGAACATACATTATGTACAGTAGTGTGCGAGGATCGTTACCTCTATCTACTGATCTGTCTCCAAGCTTTTACAGGGGATGAGCGAACTCACAGAACAATTACCTGATCTTCTCTAGGTGTAATTGCCTAGTATACACACTGCATGGCAGCATGGGGGAATACCCAAGTGATTACCTGTAGGCACTGTCAAATAATGCTTGCTAGCTGACAATTGATCAGACTTTGTTCGTGACTTTTGAAGTGGTGCATGTCAGCAGGTGGGGGTATCATTCGAGATAATGTAGTTGAATTAATCGGAATGATTCCAAGCGGACGTTTTTTGGTTCACAAACGTAAAATACAGTAGTATAATGTATGATGGGGACGCAGGGTTGACTAACCTAGTCTCACACTGATATATATGGCGAAACATGTCATTAGTTTGATTCGATTAGTTTGATGTGGGTCCAGGGGAACTCTGGCGATCATGCTAATCGTGATCAGCGAGTGCTCTAGATGAAAGTGTCTCGTGGAACAATTTAGAAGTTCCATCCAAAAGCTGTTCAGTTATAACACACGTGACTACGAAATGACGGCGCTCATGAAACTAGCCGTGGAACTTATTTGGCATGCTGTCTTATGCTTTGGCTGATTGGAGCTCTGTCGTGTGTGGGAACATGATCAGCACAGGATAATACGTGCGAAACAAACCTGTTCGAGTTTCAAGTTTTCCACAATGTGTGTGAGTTATACTTCAAAGCAAATCTGCTGCCACAGTCATGACAGTGCCAAGAAAAACAACTAGACCGTATAATATTGTAAACATGTCTGAATATTTGAGGTAATACAAACGTTCTCTGAAGTTATTTGGTTCCGTCGTGGGTGTCGAAAGAGTCAAACGCCTGCTGTTTTCTTTATAGCAGAGAAGACAAGAGACGCGTTTACATTCGGATGACTCCGGATGAATGCTGATTCCTGGAAACGTGTCAATTTATTAACTTCGGGTGAATTATTTGGGTTAGACAAGCAGGAGCGATTGGATCTAGCGGCCCCACATGCAAGAAGTCTAATGACAAACGTGACGTTCCTACGAAAAACTGAATGAGCGTAGGCGTGAAAATATTAGCTCATCGGAATGTGTAAGATCTTGGAGTGTTGCATGTCATACGAACACGCGCATACACCCACAGGTTTACATGCACATACAGCTGTACATACTGACATATCACTACGTCTTAGCTGGGCTAATGTCAAGCAATGTCCACCTTTCGTTAGATAACGGTTCTTAGGCACAGGGCTGGCCGTCGTCAGTCTACATATAGGTTAATAGATCGACAACACACTGGTAATTTTCTCTTTTTTCTGTCTATAGTTTCGGAGGCGTTTGTACGTTTTTAGATGGCAAGGCGTTTCCTTCCACAAATAATGTCTCTCAAAGCTGTTGGTGGCAATATTATACCGAGACAATATCCGCCATTCTATTAAACACGTAATGCAATTGCCTCGGGGGATTTTTGATATAGAAATCGGGGCTAGAAATGTCACTGCCATCGATCATTGGTGTTTGCCGAATATCTTTGCTAGCTCTTTTGAACACAATCCATTCCTCGTGTGTTTTTCTCTTCTTCATTTCAAGGCTAAACCTATAATACTATAATAAAATTTATCTTCTGACACTCTGCATGTTTTTGTAAATAAGACGGTGTGAAATATAGTAGTATATATATGACAATAAGTAATATTGGTTTGTTGCTGATCATCGTGGATTGTGCATGCTGTCTTATGTTCTGGTGCTCTGCCGTGTGTGGGATCATGATGAGCACAGGACATTTCATGCGAGCTAAATTGTTTCGAGTTTCAAGTTTTCTACCATTTGTGTGCGCTGGACTTCAAGCAGATCTGCTGCGACAGTCATGACATTGCAAAAAGAAACAACTAGTATGAGGCTGAAGATATTTGGTCAACGCCTGCTGTTTTCTTATAGCAAAGGAGACATGGAGACCGTTTACATTCGGTTGACTCCGGATGAAAGGTGATTCATGGGAACGTGTCAGAAGCAGCGTGACGATGCATTTGTTAAATGCAGAGACAACTTTTTGTCATATTATTTGGGTTAGACTACCCAAGGCAATTGGACCTAGCGGCACCACATGCAAGATGTCTAATAACAAACGTGACATTCCTTCGAACAACTGAATGATCGTAGGCGTGAAAATATCGACTCATCGGAATGTGTACGAGCTTGGAGTGTTGCATGTCATACGAACACGCGTATACACTCACAGGTTTACATGCACATGCAACTGTACATACTAACATATCACTACGTCTTAATAGCTGGGCTGATGTTAAGCAATGTCCACCTTTCGTTAGATAACGGTTCTTAGGCACAGAGCTGGCCATCGTCAGTCTACATATAGGTCAATAGACCGATAATTTTCTCTTTTTTCTGTCTATAGTTTCGACGTTCATACGTTTTCAAAAAGCTCAAAGCTGTTGGCGGCAACTTACATTACACCGATAAAATATCTGCCATTTTATTAAACACGCAAGTAACCGCCTCAGGGGATTTTTGATATTGAAATCGGGGCTAGAAATGTCAACTGCCATCGATCATTGGTGTTTGCCGAATATCTTTGCTAGCTCCATTGAACACAATCCATTCCTTGTGTTGTGCTAAGTATTTTTGTAGACGTATAAGACGGTGTGAAATATAGTAGTAGTATATATGACAATAAGTAATATTGGTTTGTTGCTGATCACCGTGAATCTTGTTGGAATATTCAAATATCATGATATAGACCTGCATATGCATGTGACCTTTCCTTTGCGCCGGATTTCATAAGGGTACACAAGTCATTTCTTTTATTGAGGTACGCCTATAAAGATTATCAGGCAATGAGACATTTAGTAGTTTAGGTTTGTCTCCGTTCAATTTCCAACAAAGTGCTACCATTCAGCAGTTAATGTGATGTATACAGTTTTGCACTTGATTTACCTCTTAGTTTACACGTAGTTCAGTGGAGCGCCCAAGCGTATTCCATAAAAACAACAGCTGTATAACCTCGACATAATAAGCTATGTCTTAGAGAAAACGTGTATGAAGTGGGAAAAGCATCGGACCATGCAAGAACTGATCCTTGAGGATCACTATTCTCAATTCAAAGTGTACTGACTGATTCCGTTGATACAGACACACTGTGATCAGTCACTGAGGTAGGATGAAAATCAGTCTTAGGTGTTGCCAGTTACTGCAAGTGACCTTCAAAGAACTACCCTAATGTGGATACAGTATGTATACTGCGGGTAGTTTGGATGGAAAACTCTCTACCTCTTCTGGTGTAGTGCAAATACAAGCAATTATTGCAGGTTGGTATGGAGTGGTACAGGAGGAGTAACTGGCATGTTAGTAACTGATTAGAGGGTATCATGCAGTAGTTTCCCATGATTCCTTGTCAAATGAGGTAAGACAGCTTTGGAAGAATGTTTACTATAACCAAGTTCCTCTTGTTACAATCTACCTTAACTACCCCATTACCTGATAACCCACATCCCTGCCCATTAGCAATCTATGGACTCTTGTGAATCTTGTAAAAAAATAGGAATTAACATTTCAGTTGAGAGTAAAAAGTGTGATTAGTGTTAAGTTGCTGCAGTCACTTAATCCATTGAGTGGAATGATAACTCAAACCCTACATTTCATGCTTCTTTCAAGTCTCAGCCACTGGGCGTCCTAGGAAGCCTGCAAGTTGAGGACATTTTCAGAGTTCCCCAGATCACGCGACTCTCCGGAGGATGACCTTTACGGGATCAGTGGGAGCCCGAATTATGAATTCCCACTACATCAGGACCTCCGGGTTCCATATCCTGTCCCAGCAGCCGTCATTATGGAGATGAATGCCATCTATTGTACAGTAACTGTCATTCCAAGGAGCGGTTCCGCACAATTGCACCCCACTGGCGGTGAATCGGGAGTATATTGAGGGCTCCCTGAGACTCATCAGTTCATTGACCACGGAGATCAACAGGCCAGCTTGCAACTGGAGGAAATCGACCTTGAATACGTAGGCAGATGTCTTTGGCTTTCCTGCATCCGACTGGAACTGGAATTATTGACCCTTATCGGGAACCCCATCAGCTATACCTATGGTCGTCAATATCTGAATATATATCATCACTCCTTTATTCATATTTGTCTCTGGAATGAACTTGTCCCTGTTTCTTCAGAGATAGTCATAAATCCCGGAACATAATCTTGAGTCGATACCATCTTTGGAACTGTTGCTCGATACCACATCCGATCGGTGGATTCTGCTGAGTATACCGTAGCTGTTATAGCCTAACGATACCATCTGTGACTCTGTCGGTCTGCATGTCTTCATCTAAGTAAGATGTGGCATGCCGGCATCTCATTCTCATATAACTAATCTAAATGAGGAACCAATCTCCGTTAGCAAGCAAAAATGCGTAGTTAAATCTCAAGTAAACAGCCAATACTGCGGAACTGCCTCCTCATACCACATCCAATTGTGAACTGTAAGTTATGGCGTATCGGTCATTTGTACGTCCAATCGGAATTAAGACTTTCAGCTTGTACAAGAAATAGAAATGTGTCTGCGTTGGCTATTCCAACTATTCAGCCAGTATTGTATGATGAAACCAACCATGCTCACACTGAACAATGTTATCACTCTGCATTCCAATATCTCAAGGGACTGATGCGGGACCAGTAAACAAGCAAGTATTTGACAAACTTCAACACTATGCAAAAACAGGGAGATTGTCCGCGAGCATACTGAAGGGTAGTTCAAGTTAACTGGCAGTGGCCACTATGTCAGAACATTGATGTCGGCTATGTGTGGGGAAATTTTGAATCATTATGAGCATCAGTCTCATCATACATAACATTTGAGAGGAGTGTTCAGATTATTTCTATCTCCTGAAATCCACAGCCATTCCATATGTCTTCGAAGCACCAGAGACTAAACAAGTTCCCCGACACTTATCAATGAGTAAACTCTTGAGAGATCATGCTTTTCGTTTTGATATAATAGGGTAGTGTTGCTGTCGTTTCATTTGCCTACTCAATCATTGCGGTGCATGTTATCACTTTTGCCTTTCTAATCATTTGCTCTACTTTCATACCCACAGTTCTACGAAGCAACAGGATGTTATGACTTTCTTCATTTGCAATCCCACTAATTACCCAGTATAGTCTAGTCAGAAAAGGGGGTCACCGTGCACCCCCCGGAAATCTACTTCTTATTGGCCCTACTGGGGTCAAATGATGCGTAGAAAACGATTAGCTATGTCAATATTTTCGACGAAATGTTCCACGTGACATCGGCCTGCGATGCAGATATCCCGACAGAAACAATTTCTCACTTATGTTTTGAGAGTCAAATAATACAATGAAACCATCTTCCAAGTGATCACATGTGAAATTTCTCGCTCGTGGGCGTGCCCTACCACAAACGCGCTCGCGGAGCGCTGATCGTCGAGAGCGAATCATCGGTAGACTAAAGTACACACGCGAACAATTGATTGGAAATTCTGGCAACCTATGGTTCCGAGGTTGCCAGTACCCGTATGTGTGTTAATGTTCGTGGGCGTGCCTTTTCACAACTGCGCGGGCGGAACGCTGATGGATCCGAGAGCGAATCATCGTCGCACCAGTGTGCACATGATTAAAACATTTCGGGAATCTACCGTACTGCAGTTGGGAGGACGCCACGAATAACTTATCTAGTGTTTCGCTCGTAGGCGTCCACTTTCACAGGTGCGGACTTTGATGGCAGATCGCTCAGAGAGTGACTTTAGGCTTTAGACCATAGTGTAGACGCAAACAACTGATCGGTAATTTCGGGAACTTACAGCGGTTTTGAGGTTTTAAGGGAGATTACAACAACCCAGAACCAAGGCTCAAAAACGCTCAGAACGCAGAAGTGACCTCAAATTGAATTAACTGTGACACACAGATGAGGTTTTACACCTCAGTTACTGGTCACGAATATGACTTATATGAGTGCCAACAAAATTACCAATGGTGGTGGAAACGCATGATGCAAGCACGGAACGCTGCTAATAACCGATAAGTAGCAACAAAAGTATGGCTGAGTGGAATTGGACGGTCCAGAAACTGTCCACAACCTTCCCGAAGTCGCGTCGGCACAATCTTCTCTGACTCCATCGCACTTCTCCCACCCTACTCTGCAGAGAACAACACTGACGGCAATTGTTAAATGAGTACCACGTGTAACTGTACAGCAGGTGAATGTAAGATTGTAGCAGAGCCATCACAAATACGCACAAACGTCCATTATTAAGTCCATCCTCGTCCGCCTCCCATTCCTCTAATCTCTGTCCACACATCGGGCAGGTGAATTACAACCTACTTTTGAGTACGAAGCTGTTTTCAGCTTTGAGAGCACAGTAATAGCTAGGAAAACAAGTTTAGAGTATGAGGAAACAGGTATTCGATAATCTGTTGGTGTTGCCATACACACACATGCAGGTGACACTTGCACACCTACTTATAGGCGTGATCCTCTTCGATGAAAGCAAGGCTATAAAGGTTCGATTCAAGTTGTGGTCATGCTAAAAACCACAGTACGGTAAATAATGCGGGAATCATCCTCCTCCCTAAATATGCATGTGCTTCATCTGACCATCGCCAGGTGTTAGGCATGGCCGGCATGCAGACTCCAAAACAAAATAGGCTATTTACCTGCCAACACAGGTTAGTCCCACTTTAGCGGTAGCCTCCCGAGCTCCAATCCACTATTCAAGTTCTGTCTGGGAAGTTTCGAGATGAAAATAGAGTACGTCAACCCCCTTGTTTAGTGTCATCCTAGGAAATCTGCCATCGCTCATGCATACAATATGTCCTGTCCATGTGTTGTCAACTGGCACTTACTCGATCAGGCATCAGGGTACTCGATTCTTGGGAGACCACACTTTACCAGTAGGTTAGGTTAAACACCCTGTCCTGCCATTCGATTTCCCAAATCTGTGGCAAACATTACAACGTTGGTTATACTACTCGAGTTCTCAAATGTGGTGACGGTATGCGGTCCCGCAGCTATAGGAATATACACTTGATCAGCTGCTTTGAACACAGCGATCTTGGGTGATGATCTATTTTTCTATTCTTCCATCTACGGAAGACAACTCTTGCTTCCCTACTGTGATGTGTCACATCCGCAAGAGATCTGCTGTTTGCGACTGATCGAGGTGAAGTACGGTGTCAGAACTTGTCATTATCCTTGATCGCCATGTTGCTGATGGTGATTATATGTGACTGCGTCGCATTGACTGCCAGTTGTGGTAAGGGCTGCAACACAGCGTCAGTCTCATCAAACAGCTGCTTAAGGATATTTGATGTGTCGAATGTCTCAATAGAAGTGCGCGTCTAGTTGCAGACTCGCCTGCGAAGAGGGGATTCCACACCAATTGCATCAGACATCTTTGCTGCAAACGAATCCGAGTTGGAACTAGGAAACACTCCTGATTCACTTCGTTTCTCACAGAAAGTGCAATGCACTTACATGCCATCATGGAACTATAGGATGCAATACAAGTTGCAGGGCTGCCTTCACCTGCCAAACAGTCACACGTAGTACCCATCTTACAATCACAATCAGTTCTGCTCTTTGTAGAGGGGGTGATGATCCCTCGGGGTACCCCCTGCCGACGCGATTCAGGAAGGGTTGTGGACAGTTCCTGGGCCGGGAGCGCCCACTTCCAGGCATCCAGGCTTTTGTTGCTACTCATCAGTAATTGGTAGGCGTTTCTCGCATACAGCATGCTTTCCCAACCAACATTGGTAATTTTGTTGGCATCCATATTCGTAACCTGTAACATGCAAGATGTCAAACTTCACCTGTAAGTCAAAGTTCTATCGCACTTTTGCGTTGTGATTCCACCAATATTACCATACCCCTTGGCTATGGCTGGCTGTAATCTCACTGGCTACTCCGAAACCACTGTAAATTCCCGGGGTTACCAATCGGTTGTTTGAGTCTACACTATGGTATAATGCTGAGTCGCTCCTAGCGGAATCGTTCCTCTGAGCCCGCAAATGTGATAAGGGACGCCCACGAGCGAAAAACTACACGAGTGAATCGTGGCGTCCCCCACGGTAGATACCCGGAATTCCAAATTAGATGATTACGAGTGCACACTGGTGCAACGATGAGTCGTTCTCGGATACAACCTCAGAACGAGAGTAAGTTGCCATAAATTCAATTCAGTTATTCGCGTTTGTCTACCGATGATTCGCTCTCGGCGAGCAGCGCTCCGCTTGCGCGATTGTGGTAGGGCACGCCTACGAGCGAGAAATCACCCATGTGATCACTTAGAAGATGGTTCCATTGAATTATTTGTGAAGAGACAGTCGAGTGACAGTGAAATTTGGATTTTTCGGTGATGGCGGCACTAATTTGCATAACAATGTCACGTGGGACATCTTGTACGGTAACCCCTTTTTCCGACTAGACTAGTAGTGATACGAATAAGAGTATACGACATGTCTTGACCGAAAATTGATAAATAACTGCTGCTCAACTATTTGGGGCGGTGAAAATCCCTCTCATCTGAGAAGGTTAATCATCCGCCACGTTGCACTAGATGGACTGCTCAAACACATCTGCTCCCTATTCAAATCTCCTTATTCACTAAAGTTCCAAAGTGACATCCTCCTTATTCTTGCTGTTTCCACCTATGAGGCGTGAATAAAACGCAAAGAGTGGCCACCAACCGTTTTCCTGTAATATTCCTAGGAGTGTTTTCGCATCCTACTGATGGTTAGGTTTTTTTGTGGTGAAGTGAAATTGCCTAAGTGAGTAACACTAATTGATGGCATATTGTCTCCTGCAAGAATACTTCCCTAAACCTATCATCACCATGATAAGTCTAGCGCATATGCTCATGCATGAAACATTTACTACAATTATTTTATTCAGCTGAGCAGTGACTGTGCCTGAGCTTTGGAGGATAGTCATGTCCTGTTGGAGGGAATAACTTCATAGTATATGCGAATTTATCATTTCCTTCTTATTCCTGTCATTTACACATTCTAACATCAACGATGTCCATCATCACGAGTCTTCAAAGGATCAAACCTGTACCCACGCTGTACCACGCGAGTTATAGGCTGCAGGCTAATGTTGTACAGTCATCCTGGTTTGATATCCACATCATGTAAGGTAGCCTCCACAGATTCAGCAGATGACAATCCCGACAAAGGCAGTGTTGCGAAAGTAAATCGCGTAATTTATCATCAATTAATACAGCGTACTCAATGTAATAGAGTGGAACCTTTATTAAATGGATAGAATAGAACCTTCACCATTACATAGAAACCATGAAGAACACTGCGTGTTACATAAAGAGACTACGTGTGAAATTGATATCGAAAAAATACAATAACTTAGCACTATTTACCAAACTTGAACATTACCGCGGTTCTAGGAGTTACAACGTCATTGTCAACTCTTTATCCGATGGGCATGTGGTATTGCCCTCCGGAGTCCTGCAAAAATTCGTCTTCTATTTCCATCTTTGGAAGACGACAACATGTGCAGAAACAAATAATTGGAATGAAATGAGCTCGTTTCGTTCCTTAGCCACGTAGGCTACTGTTTGAAGCTTGCCGTAGGATACCGTGATTCAGTTCAGAGCAGGTGTCTGAGTGTCCGTGTATGTGACGGTGACGTTTTAGGTGGATGCCCTCTGTGCGCGTGCGTGAACAAATATAATCATCCACAGTTGATGGGTTTGGTATATTTGCGCCCCGTCTCCCTTTGACTGTAGAATACACATGGCTGTGAGTATGAGCCTACGTGGGAAATCGTGGTTCTCAGCTCTGCTCCCTCAGGATGGAGCCAGCTTCCGTTACTCACGTCAGAGACTCCGCCAGTTTAAATGTATTTGAGCCGAGCCCTAAGGCTCATTTCTTTCACCTAGCGTACTGTATGAAAAGCGCGGCCGAACAGGTTGTATGACGGCAGCACTATATCAAGTGGTTAATTCTTATATAATTGTCTTTACATGATGAACCTAGGGCCCGCCAATCCAACGCTAACCGCCCTATGCTGAACTGGAG
>JAUOBX010306159.1:0-10891 GCA_032360705.1 Eupentacta quinquesemita
GGGTAGCATGAAGGCCTATGCTCCAGCATAGCCAATCACACTGCCATAACTACAATAACTACATAACTAAGTACTACCGCATAATAATGACAATTTGATAGTTGGAAACAATAATTTACGCTGTTCAAAACAATCGATAAAAATGTACAGGTAAGTAATTAATTGGTCTACTCCTTAAAAAAATGTTTCGTTCGTGTACATTTGTTACATTCGTAGTATGTATGCGCTAAATATGATTATTCTGTATTTAACATGAATATAGGAAAAAAACGAATTATATATTGTAGGCCCCGTCCCCCAGTATCTTATTTTTACTGCATGAATGAATAACCTCAAAGTTGCCAAGATGTCTGCAGTCTGCTGCCCAATTGAAAATGATGCCTCCTCTTAGACGATGACGTCACTATAGCCATTGATATATTATCCTGAAATTGACTTTTGAATTTTAGTTTCTTGACATCTCAGCCTGGGGGCAGAGATGAAAACATGTACATGTACCGTAGCCTATGTCCAAGTACGTTCGCATCAACATTTCTGGGGGACGACCAGTTGCCTGAAAATACATCTAATAGAGCGTGGTAGGAAGCGTAGTAGTCTAGTTGGCTCAGGCGTCGAGCTCGTAATCCAGGCTATGGGTTAGAGTCCACGTTGTATGAGGGGCAAGGTACTCTATCTCGATCGAATTATTCTACCCAGGCGTAAATGGGGACTCTGCGAGGTAACGATGAGGTGAAATTACACATGTGTGCCGTGTGCGAAGAAGCCAGAATTGTGCACTAGATTGTGCGGGTCCGAAAAGTTACCAATGCTATTGACCTAATGATATTATCTATATTAACGTGTGTGCTTGTGAGTGGGTATATTTGGCAATGCTTGCAGTTGTGGTTGTAGCGCCATTATTGACCGATTACTACAGGTACCGCGACAGCTCAGCCAACTGGACGCGATTTGTAGCGACAATAGGTATAAAACAGGATATTCAATTTCGATACCTTCAATTATTTTATATTTTAGCCCTGTTCATTGTGGCGGGAAATGCGCACTCGTGTGTGTATACATATTGACTGAAATAATAGTATAAATAATAACTATACAAAGGTTGTTTGAGTATTCGAATATATAATTTCTGTAGTATATATATGTTCACGACAAGCAAGTGAAATGCATCGATACGACAACACCGATTGCTATCAGTAACAACTAACACCAACTAGCACACGGACGGTACGTCGTTCCTTGATTTTTTTTTGGATTTTTTTTGAATGTGGAGAGAGGAATACAGCATTTTCCGGACATTTCAGCGAAAATCCCGGCTCTGAACAGAAAATGTGAGCAATTCGTTTAAGCTACCTGAACTTCCTCCCAATTTCGCCCATAGTTATTACCCGAGTTTGTATTTTGTTCACCCCTGTTCCTCCTTGACTCTTTGTGCGCCGGCCTCGTACACCTATGGATAATTGTATTACGATCACGGACAACAATACGATGAAAGAATCGTGCCACGGTCTCGGAATTGCTTCCGAGTATACTGGAGTACCAACTGGTATAGCGAGATGGTGGTCGCTTTAAACTACCAAATAAACAGTAGCGGTTGCTAGACAAACCACCACTTGAAATGATTGCATTATCGGCGTCAGTCCCCCGAATGCTCTGGCACCATGTACAGGGGCAAGGGTATGTCAAGGGTGTTTGGAGTGGGCATGAAATGTCGGTAAACAAATAGTAACATCCATGGCTAATAGGTAAATTGTCGAGTTATATGTGTCGTATAGGACAATCGGATTATTCTGTCCAAGTTATATGATAAACGTCACGGCTCCATAGTGCTGTAGTTGAACACTTTCAATAGCAAAAATTGGTCTGACGAGTAGGCCTATACTGAAAATTGTCATGTAAGCCAATACTCCCAAAATTCATTGTACTTCCGGCGAAATTGTCGTTGAGTAATAGGCCTAATTGATAAATTAATATACGTTTTGCTCGGAATCAAAACAGTCTGTCAGCATTCCTGCGGTAACGAGGAGTAACCAAGTATTCACAGAAAAGTACTCCGTTCTTGTTTTTTCTGTTTGACACAGACTGCGTAGGCTATATATACATTATTCTAGAAACCTCCACAACAACGTGTGAATTCATTTGTCTATGAGTCAATTTTGTATAGTGGTCGCGCTTAGGACAAAGTGTCGTCATTCCCTGTCAATTGATAATTAAACTGTTCAATTTGACTTCCAGATCCGTCCAATAAGTTTGTTTCCAGTGGTATTAGTTCTACTAGTCCATGCCGAATCAATAGCTAGCCTGAGTTAACTTGGTGGAGCAGAGCATGAGATAATCATTACAGTGATATACCGTGTCCTCTGAACCGCTCTCCACCGAATTCCGCTCACTCCTGTGTATTGTGATCGATTAAGGCTGGAGATGACGAACTGAATTAAAGTTTGCCATCTCACAGGTATATACTCCAGGCATATCCCAATTTTGTTATCAGCATGATCTGCATTTAGTCTATAGGGTCATTTTTTTAAACAATATGTTGTTGTTTTCTATTTGTGAAACATTTCATTCTCGTTTCTACTCAGTTAGGCTACTAAACCGGATCATGACGCGTACATATGGATTGCGTCAATTATCGATATTACATTGATTAAATCTGAACATCATAATTTTAGTATTTGAGTTCGAATATAAATGTTAGTATAGCTTTAACTGCATAGTTATGCATTAGTCACTAATTGCAATCTGTACTTTATACTTTCAGTACCGGTATTCGACGCCAATCATATTTATCCCGGTACCAACCAAGTTGCATGTACCAGTATTGTATTCGATATATATATAATATACATAAATGGGAAATTCCATATATAGATGAGGGTATACCAACTTGTGACATGGCAGTGTTAGTGCTGATTTGAGGAATTATGCCTTGTGAGTTTGATAGAGGTATATTCAGTTCTCTCACGTTTCTGTATTAATAAGGATCATTGGAAAAGTGTTCTAGGAGTCATTTTCATGGATTCATGTTCTGGGATTCATACATCCTCAGAATTGTCGCATTTCATTTTCGATGGTCTACACAATATTGTGTTGCCCCCTTGTAAAAAGTAGGCAATCTGAAGCAAAACATTTTTTTCCCCCGTGGCCGCATTTTTGGGGCGAAATTGCACTGTTCCCCGTGTTAATAAATGTGGGGACAATAAATTGACATTCGAACTCTGAGCAACGTGGCTTGTTGAATAAACCTGGATAATAAAGATCAGAATGGGATGCATATTTCAACCCAAAACGGTGGTCACACGTAGAGTACATTTTTTTCATTCAGTTTCACAGCGTACATTTGTCAGGGGACATGAAATCCGTCACTCAAATTAAAAAATGCCATATTTCCCATTGCTGTTTGAATTTTTCTAGTAATATGTTGGTTCCAAGCCACCTGGTCACTCATTGTGAATTTTAATTGTTTGAGTATTGGTCTCAACGTTCCCCGTGTGAAGGAAAGAACATGACAATTTACACGGCGAACCAAGTTTTATCGGGCCCTCAGCTGGGACAATGTGGAGTTTTCCAGCAAATAACGGTTTCATTGTGAACATTGATATATTATTCATAACATAAATCAAGATAATGTTCAAATTCAACTAAAAAACAGGAGGAATTCGGAATACGAAACAGCAAGTTCAAATGTCACACTTTCCGCTGGGAAATTTGCTAAATGTGGGCCCTCTCCCCATCGAAATTCTGCTATTTACGAACAATCCACACATTTTTCGCAATTGACTTGTTTGAATCGCTACTGTTTGCCCAAAAAAATAATTAGGATGACAAGATGTGTCGGATACAAAACTACACCCAGTTAATACACATATTCACCATTGGTACCCACATTTATGGAATCACTCAAATACAATTATATCTTGATTACGGTGTGCTGTGCTATGGTACCTGGACGATTATTCGTGCCGCACTCGAGTCCCGACCCTACTCTGTTACTCACGCGGCCCATCAGGCGAACCTACAGCTGAAGGGTGTTGCACCAGTCATTACATGAAATCAGACTGGACGCGGTAACTTTCCCGGACCTACCACCGCATGCTTACATGTTAGATACAGTAGTTATAGCTCGTTATTCTATTTCCAGTAGTTCCAGTATTTTACCCACTTCGTATTTTCTCGTGGTATTAACACAAGTTTATTATAACAGTATACCATACACATAATAACAATATTTGCATTAACACTGCCATTGGCCCCTAGAACAACCAGTTCTAAGCTATCTGGCTACCAGATGGATGGAAACATGATTTTTCTTTCAATTTCTCTGTTTGGCTGTCATTTTTTGGATGTCGAGAAATTCTAAGTCGTACTATTTATTTGTGTAATTTGCATGAGCATACATGACATACATGTGCGCATCCGGGAGAAATCGCACATCCCACCTGGAAACGTGGCTTGGCTTGAAAAAGATATGACTAAAGTGAATTGGAATTGATTGAATCCCGCGAAAACGAACAATATTGCTCTCGTTGACTGTCATCCAAGCTCAGGTTATGAGACGAAGTACATGCATCACTTTCCATTCTATTTTTTCTGTTAGGCGCCTAGAGCTTTTGCTGGGCTCGCTCTATCTATCTATCTATCTATCTATCTATCTATATATCTATCTATCTATTTATCTATCTATCATACGAGAGGAACATTATTATTTGTCGTGATTTGGGTGTCCATAGTCCAGCCGATTCATCGTTAGTTGACAATCACATGAAAATTAACAATACCACATAAGTTCTTACCCTAAATTAGATTATTACATTTCTGATGTCT
This sequence comes from Eupentacta quinquesemita, assembly GCA_032360705.1. NCBI lineage: Eukaryota > Metazoa > Echinodermata > Holothuroidea > Dendrochirotida > Sclerodactylidae > Eupentacta > Eupentacta quinquesemita. Next base: position 4,822 of record JAUOBX010306159.1, read on the forward strand.
ATTGATATGAATTGAGCTTTTCAATGTAGGTTATGTGTCGGGTCTTATTTGTATTCGCACTCTATAGTGCCGATAAACTATCGAAATCTGATACACATTCACCTAAAAAATGATATGTTACATTTCAACAATTGTTCGTGCTACTTGTTTCTATGAACTGCGACAGCAGGTATTAACTGTCTGTGCTGACTATTGCCTAGGCTGAGTTGCTATTATGACTTCTGACAGTTTATCTGGTTTTTTTTGGTCGTATAACATTTTATATAGGCCTATACAGTGTTCGTTCATGCACAATCGGCAGATAGGTAACTTATAAGATAGCATATTGCTCGTACTATCCTAATCAGCTAACGCTAATGTCACGATGTGCATGTCATCTATAGTTTCAACATGATTATTAGGACTATGGTAGTCATATGCAAAGCAAATGTCACGATGTGCATGTCATCTATAGTTTCAACATGCTTTTTAAGCCTATGGTAATCATATGCAAAGCAAAAATGCATGCAACGATACAATAAAAAGAACAAAGCAGAAAAGAAAGCGTCATTCTGAACTCACCTTTCTTTCAGTCCGGCGTCAGCAGCGATTTCGTGCGATGTTTTTGGTGTCCCTTCGTAATTCGCCAGGACGGTAAATAACCCTGTTTGATAGCCGGCGGCGAGAGAGAGAGTCAGGAATCCTCCGTTTATCGTCTGTGCTATTCTATTCCCGAACATCGGCAAGTTTTCGTTCCCGGGCTGTCCCATACCGGGCATGATCATGGGCCCGGCGCCTCCCGGTGGGCCGAGTCCAGGGCCGTTTACAGACGGCGCTGCCGGGATCGCCGGCGGTGGGGACGCCGTGAGGCCTCCAGTTGACATCTTCGGTGGCACTCGATTCGTGTTAGACTCCATACTGGTACTCTGTAGTAACTAAATAAAGCTATATATGTATATTATATAAAGCTATAGATTATTATGTATATGTTTAAATAATGATAACACACCGACGGCAAAGGTCTATTTTCCCCGTCTCGACACGCTGGTTGTTCCGTCTGTACACAAACACTTCTATATCCATAAACTGGAGACCACACAGACTTCAATCTTTTATAACACTGTCGAACTCAACCATGAACAGAGTGGGCGGGGATATGCATATTCAGCACGCTCGGTCCGTCAAGCGAATAGAAAGAATCTATAGTGATCGAGCAGAATCCACTTAGGTTGGTTGAATGCACATAGACCCTGTTAACAGCTAGCGCTTTTGATCGACTTGGTTACAAATTGGCTATAAAAAGTCGTCAAAAGCCCACGCATTCGACGATGAGCTAGAAATCATTACCTCAGACCCCGAACAGGCGTACGAACACAGATTATAGATGAACCGCAACATCCTATGAAAATAATATATCCTGCTCGCGCATAAAAGACGATTGGTTCAATTCTCCCCCCGACGGCCAATTCCCCTCGAGGAATATCAAAGGAGCTGCTACGAGCCGTTATATTATGATGGTCAGTTCCATTTAACGTGTTTGAGGTTTCACTCCCGGCTGTCAGTTCAAAATGTGAACGGGTAGAATTTCATTTTTCTTCCTCAACAATATGAAAGAGTAATTGTTATTCCGTATGTGGGTCGTCTAAGCATAGGGGTTCATTAGTCATCTATACTTTGAAGAGAGGCTCAGGGAGGGTTTCCGGCTAGCTATCGTCTACCCATTATTGACTTTTCTATTCAACTGCAACAATTTTGGCTGTTTTCAATTGATAAATCTCTTTGAAACGCTATTATTAGGTTGTCGGTCGCCAATACCGGTGAAAGGAAAGTGTAGTCACTAGTTACTGTATCACATGGATCGTTGCTATATAGGTAGTATATCTGAATATAGGCGTTATAGGTTTAAAATACTCTATATTATCTGACTATCGCCCAACTGAGATGTATATATGGCTTCTCACCTCAAATCCTCGATGTACAGCATTCGCCCACCGTGAATACGAACATTCAACTTTGAGCTATTGAGGAGAGGCATTTGAGTATTTCAACAAAAGGCTGAATTTTAACACCCTTTTTAGTGATTCATCACTGTCTCATTGTTATCTGGGAAGAGGAGCAATTTGAGGAGGAATGTGGGCAAGCTATATCATTGAAGGTAAAGAACAGGTGAAAAAACTGCGCGTGCTCTTGAGGTGATATTACAGAACAAAAGCACAACGACACACCATGCCGTATCGTAGGATAATAGGTAACAACTCTGACCTTGACGCACATCCAGGGCAAATAGGTTTTTTCAATTTAGAGAGGGCAGAGTGCGGGATAAAACATTCCCTTGAGTAAAATGTACCCGACCTGACCCAAGACAGAAGGGCTTACATGTCCTATGATCCTAACAGACATTGCTAAACTTCTCCTGATCGATGCTTCCATCATACAGGCACTATGGCCAAATACTATAGGTATTTGGCCATAGTATTTGGCCAGTGTAGATTAGGCATAGCCTTACTACTAGAAATCATTTGCCAAATTAAGTCACATTGGAAGCAGGAATAGCAGGTAAAATTAAACCGGAAATAATTTTTAATAATAATAATAATGTTGCGATTTATATAGCGCCTTACGCCAAGGCCTCAAAGCGCTTCACGGTATTACCACTGGTCATTGGTATAGCTCATCCCCCACACAAACGTGGGGTGGGCAGCAGATCGCGATCAGCGCGATTGACAAGCCACACCTCACAGGTTCCCAATTAGCACCTGGGTGGAGAGAGACGAGATAGATGAAATGCCCTGTCTACAGACACACCGCGGCGGGACTCGAACCTCGAATCTTTGGATCACAAGTCCAGAGCCTTAACCACTAGGCTACCGCGTCCTATTGTGAGCAATGGGGATAAAGCACCTTGCTCAAGGGTACAACGCGGGCTCGAACCCGTAATCTCTGGATTACTAGCTCAGTGATTAGCTGACCAGGCTACCACGCTCCACAAATTCATTATTTATTCTGCATGGATTATGGATTGACCATCATTCTAGCATGTTCAGACTCCGGTGTTGTTCAATTAACAAGGAGTTCCTTGTTCGAGGCCTTATCAATAGATGGTGCATATTGACATAAAAGTTATTTATATCATCCTGGGAATCTGAATCAACAGGAAGTATAGGCATTGAGGGAGTTTGGATTGCAAGTGACCTTCAAAGAGTTACCCTCATATAGTCACAGTGTACTGTTTGTATTTCGGGTTGACATCCCGCTTTCCATTCTGTTCTAGTGCCAATGCAAGCATGGGGAGCGGGTTGGTATGGAGTGGTAATCAGTGGTAAAGGAGGAGTGACTGGATAAGAGGGTTCTGTGGCTGATTAGGCAAGTTTATTAGTTTGAAGTGCAGTCGCATGCGATAGCACACATATTTTCCAAATCCACTTTCAACTAGGAGTAACTATGAATATGTAAGATATGAAAATATGAATATGTATGGAGGGGATCAGATCAATTATGACCTGGATGGATGGATGGAGAGAAATGGACCGGGACATGGATATGTTCCATCTCAGTATTACTAAAGGTATGTCGACCTGTTTTACAGCGATAGCTTTCAACCCACTCAATATGAGCTCTTGAATGTTCCACCTCAACAAGAAAGACAAATCTGGCCATCACAAAATAGTTGCCCCCAGGGTCACATATTGAAATGTGAAATGAGGTCCAAGTACACACCCAGACTAACACAACTTTCTATCGATCAACATGCCTCGTTGACAAGATATCAGTGTCTATCATGATCTACTATACATAATAGATCAGTATTCGTGCTGCTTTGACCGTTCGCATGCAGATTGTGAACTTGGGATAACTTGTAACAGGAGCATTGTAGAAGAGTAGTGTAATTGACTTCATGGATTGCCTCAACTCGGAAAACGCCAAGAGGTCAATGTAGGTCACCAGATGAATTTAGCACAGATTAACAAAACTTCCCATTAGGCTGTCCCTTAAAATGTTTCGGTGTCACGATATATGCTATAGTCCTACTGTGACATCGAACGACAATAGAGTGCTTCCTCTCCATGTATGTGACCTTCGTGCCCAATTTGAACTTGTTACATGCTTGCGTTCTACAAATGTCGCGCACTGACGAGCATTTTGAGCTTTGCCCCTCCTGGCCTTGAACGACTATGACCTGTCCCAGTCAAAGAAACAATTGTTCAGTGATCTTACCATCATTTCTGAGTTTTACATCTAGATATATCCGGCCCCATCTTACAAACGAGTCACCAGTTGAGTAAGGGCATGAGCTGGCCAACAATTCAATCCAGTGACTCTGGAAACCACTAGCCTGACTAGTATAGAACCTTATTTGATTGCTCCCGATCTTACAGCTACATGTTGGTCATTTCCCTTGTCGTGGGAGCCGATCAACACGGCCATGGTTCCTCGATGAGCCTCTATTGGCTTCCCGAACCTACAGCATTCAAACCAAATCAAATCTTGGATTTCAGCCGTCATCTCGGGAAATCGGAACCAATCAAGTTGAATCCACAAACATGATCGGAAGATAAGCCCAGAAGAAACTTCGTGACAAGCCACCAGCCTATACGCTAACAGGGCAGGGTTGGGAATTCCCACTCCCGGGACCGCCATTCATCGTCCTCATCCGACAAACGTAAGCGCATCCTTTGAGCGTACCCAGTCATTTTCCTGCTCAATGGAACGAGACGGTAGAAATTTGAATCAGCTGATGACACTGGACTTTGAACCAGGGACCCCAGCACCACATACCGGGCTCACCCAATCGGCCACTAATCGACCTAGGGTCACGACCATCAATGACAAAAGCCTTGAATGAATCGATCGAGATTCAGTGTAATTCCTAGTGATTTCGACACGCGAGAGATCGAGATGTTTGGCGGGACAAAGTCCCTCCTCTACCGGAATCCAGCAAATGCCTTTGACAAATTGACGTATTCACGCCTTCTGTCTGCGAGAAAGAACCGAAAGTGGCAATACGTTAGCCTCATTACCTCGGCACAACGGACGACAAAAAGTCGCGAATGGTGGGAGGGTGGGACGTTCTTGTTATGATAGCTTAAAAGTCAACGCTTTATAATCCGTAATTTGTGATGCCAGGGTATTGGGAGAAATCAAGCGGAAACTCGGGCCGAGTAATTGTAGCATTTTAGGGGGAAACAGCGCCGAAGGGTTTGAGCGGGAGACAAAATTCACAATTTTATATTGGACTTGGGCGTATTAACACTCACCGAACATCGTCATGATGTTTATTCTTCGCAAGTAAACGCTGTATAATAGCGTGGGAAATGCAGATAATTTAGTTTGGAGAATACTTACCAACAGTGAGTGGGCTCTAAGCATACATCGATGGTGTTATTAATACAGATCTGTTATTCAACCTGCAGGGTCCAATCTACGCCTCAGAGAAACACACATAACCTACCATACGCCTTTAGTATCCACACATGACCCGTGTATTCAATTCTATTGTTTTTTTGTAAACTCATCAATGGGTCGTATGAATTTGAGTGTCATCATGTGGCGCTGTTTTAATTGTTTCAGCAGACTCAATGACATATGTACCGAAGTAATAAATTAAGCTCATTGAGTTACTCACAATATTCATCAATGACCTCATCAAATTTGAATCGTCATTTTGTTTAAGTGGGTTGCAGTGGTTTTGTTGGAAAGATTCCACAACTTTAACACTGCTTATATACTCACTGTATCAAAGACAGGCGTTTGCCGTTTCCGCATGTTCCAAGCTACATCGGATGTATTCACACCATGGCGTATCGTGTGAGGAATATTTGGCAAATCATTAGACTCCGTTGGCCTCGTCGCATCTAGAACCTGCTTCAGTAGGCTAGAAGATGGAGTAACCAGCACTTTAATAATAACTAATATATACATTCTTCTTCTTCCAGTCTGAATCCGATCGCGAAGGTGGTGGGATTCGCCTTATTCCATCAGCAACTGCCCTCTCACCTTCTCGTCATCTCAGTCGTGCTATGGCATCCTCCTTCCTCGATCCGACCATCCGTGTCTCCTCCTCCACTTGCCTCCTCCCTGGCGTGGGGGGGGG
>JAUOBX010306380.1:0-11142 GCA_032360705.1 Eupentacta quinquesemita
TGTATAAGGGCCAGGCTCGAAAAGTTTCCACTTACTTCTGGTCCTTCCACCTCAACCAGCACTACCAGGAACCACATTACACAACAGTGTACACTTAATTCTATGTTATTTTCCGTAAGCATTATGTACATGTGTATTGTTTTGTCTGAACATCTGCAGGTGGTAAATAAACTTGAACTTGAACTTGAACCAAGATTCAAAACGCAGAGTCATAATGTATATTCGACGCATACCCTACGTATACAGCATCCACGTGCAACCTCGAGCGCGGCTCTCTAATCGAAAGGTGTGATTTGTGAAAATGTTGTTGGGGCAGCCTGAGATAATGGTAGACTTACTTTCACGATTGAGACTGGCGATCGTGTGGTCTTGGCATCTGTGGGTTCACAGCTTTGTACAAATGAATTGTCGTCCAGTTCCTGGGGTGAAGCGATGTTCCTGTTATCCCTCAAATCATGAACGTTAAATAACTTGCTACAAACTGGCCCCTGGACTGCTAGCTCGTCGACAGCATCTCAATAGGGAGTTTGCCGAGTTCCCGCAAGGGAGGACCATTGCAAAACAAACGAACAATGCAACAAGTCGACCATCCTGTCGTTTGCAACTGTACGAAGAAAAGAACAAGGAGGAAATAACCAAATCGTTTGTGACATCTGATATTATAAGCCTTGTACCCCAGAACACCTTGACCTGTCCAAGTGTTTGCATGATCTTGTTGGACTTATTCCGAACGAGTATGAGGCGTTCGATCGGTCGACCGTTTGAACAAATTTGCAGTTGAGCCCAACCACAGTAGATCCACATGTTCATTCATTCACTCATTCCAGTTCTTCAAACCTATTTGATCCAATCTGTAAAAGGATAGCTATTTCGCATGATTTCCAGCAGTAACCTGTGTGACCAAGTGAACGACTCAACTATACGCATATTCATATTGTTGATGAACTGATGAACAACCTTCATGATCATTCAATTTATTTGATATGAGTATGAACCCGACAGCCCGTTGACAAATTTAACATTGATAGTTGCAGCTACTGTGGGGATTGTGTGTTAGATATATCGACCTAATACCGACAAAAAGTCATTCCAGCGTTTATTAGGAGCGTAATCATTATCGATATAGCTGCATCATCAGTGAGTTATGATACGTATCAACACTGTTGGCAAATGACCGCATTCTTAGTTAGATGCAGTTGATAGACTGGTAGGTTTAACCCGGAATGTATACAAAATGTGTGTGTACGAAATATTTCCAATTTACATTACATGCAGCTTGCGTATAATAAACCAAAATAGTAAATAATTAGGAAATAGTATTTTCTTAGAGACCTATTGACACCTATTGTACAATGGTATATTTCAAAATTGTGACATTTGCGAGACATTTCATTTGCTAATGAGCTGTTCCATGCACAGTATGCAGTAATCGCATGATCAGCGTACGATACTATGGGAGCAGGATATTAAAAAAATTAGAAACATTATATTTGCTAACAGAGAAGCACAGAAGAGCAGCGACCGATATGAGGATAGTCCCTTGCTATTGTATTCAGATGGATATCCACGTGGCCATGACTTGTATTCAGCATGAATCGTAAAAAAACACATAGTTAATGACCATCGAATGTCAAATGAGTTGCTCAAGAATTAGTAGTTCTAATAACCGACATTATTATTGCATACCTCAAATATCGGCATATACATAGAGTCGTCATCTGTCTGCCTATTTGGATGAGTATCGTTATTTGATGTATCAGTATGTCATTTTGATCGCTTTCAATGCATGAGGTATTGGCTTCTGAATGCCTACTATAAGTATCAACATTCTTCTGTATTTTAATCTGCCTAGCACGACTTCGTTATCCAAACTTGGCATGAACTCACCCCAAATAAAGTTGAATGTTTGAATGTGAGCGTCACTGCATAGTAATTACTTTCGAGTTTACGGTGATTTTTGGCCTGCGTATGTAGTGATTATTCGTTATCAGAACTTGGTGAATTGAATTATATCCATTTTTTCAAAATATGAGTGTATTTCGATGTCATCGGCAGGCAAGCTTAAATAGTGTATGCTTGTCGTGTTTGGATGAAATCTTGTGAATAGGGAAAACAAGTTTCTATAGAAAAAGTAAAGATCGGTTCGAGGAAACATGAGGTCGAAGTTGTACAACTTATAACTGAAAGTTCGAGCATTGTCATATTTCAGATGTATATACGTTGAAGGATAGAGAGTAAATTCATTCCCAATTATTATGATTTTGATCACGGTCATCACATAATACATTCACGTCATTTATGTAGTTGATCAAATATGAACAACACTACATTTATTTTTACCAGACTGAAGGTCATTGATATGTCAGGTATTGTATAATTATGCACATGGCTACATTGAGAGTTGAATGCATTTTCTCCTGGTACCTCTCCGCCTGTGACAGGAATATACACACCGGTGACACATCGCCAGCAAATGGCTAGTGATTAAATTTATAGTTATCGTTAGCCTACCCACTCCATCTTAACTGTCATCCTCGTCGTAGCGATCATCGAGATAATGATGTTCAAACTGGCCCTAACTCACATGTTTAAAAGTCATGCAAGAACTGACATGGATGTGCACCTCGTGGCATCATAGCACGTGTTTAATGTTATTGAAGTATTATTGTGGCCACTTCATTCGTATTCTATTTTCAAAATTGTGTTGTTGCAGTAATACTATACATTTACGACTCGGTTCCTGTTTTCTCGAACGGCGTGAATAGACAACCGAACCAGCTTAGTCAGTCACACTCTGTGAGGGTCCTATAGATGGTATTGTCGAACCTCACCAACGTGACAATAAGGGGCCAGTGCAAGACGTTACCATCGCCAAAATCACTCATAGGTAATAAACACATCAAATTCTTCGATATTGTTTCATTTCGAAGATCTAACCTAATAATACTTCCTTATTCAGAATCTCAATCTTGGTAACCACTATGACGAAAGTAACATATTAGAATGAAGGTTAGATGTAAAGGGGATTTTGTAAACTTGTCAAATTACCGTCCCATCCATTGCGAAATGATAGAACTGAAATGTTTGCACCAAACGTAGAATCCAGTTTTGCCCGGGCTGGGAAAGAGTGAGCCAGTAATGATATGTAGCATCGCCGTGCGCACTCGCATGACTATCAGAATGAATAACATAGTAGCCAAGAGTCCATCAAACTTGATTTTCAGTAATACTTACTGTTCAGCGAGTATAGCGAGATCCGAACCTCGACGTTGTGAAATAAGCCAGTGAGGTCACGGAGGGAAACATGCAGACTAGGATTATACAAAGTTGATGCAACAAATTACTCTATGTTCACTTGAGGTTCTTAAGTTTCAGCGAACAACGTATAGCTTGTATTCGAAAGAAAACCCTTTCAAATGAAAAATCGCCCCATGAGATATTATAGTATTAGTATAGTTGCATCAATTTCGTTCTGTTATTAAGGTGCAGTATGCTCGAATGTATGTATATGCCTAGTCAGTTAGAGGCCTACAATACGAACCATTTTCTTGTAAGAGAGGAAACATTCACATCAGAAAGTGTAGACTTGTTCTGTTTATAGTTCCAACAGAACTGCTCTAGAGGTTACATACATGAATCCTTATTAGAACATCCCAGTAGCGTATGCATGGGGATCGGGTGAAGGGTAGGCGCACCCTTGGACGAACCTGCCAGGATGTACACTTTTATATCTCCTCTGGATGGGCTGCTATTATTTCCGTTGTTCCAACAGTTCAGCTCAACTAATGAACATTGTACTCAGGGCAGTTCTGCGCTGGCAGAACATGGCCTTTCCTCTCAATAGTGCAGGTGTCTGCAGTACACCAGGAGGGGTAACCAGATGTTGTTATTGATTGATGGTTCAATCAGTGGCGCTGTACTAGTGATTTTATATTACATGAAGTTATCATCGATATCGATTGATTGCTCGGATCGGGGGACATGTATATTGGCGACTCATGGTTTGCTATAATATTCTACTTATTTGGTCTAGTGTCAATCAGCCTATCATCATCATCATCATCATTTGAACTGCCTTCCGCGTGAAATGTCAAAACTAATATGTCCCAAACGTTGACACGTTCCTGTTCAATTTTTATAATGCAGACAGATATGGACATGCCTGTGTGACCCGTGTCATCGTGCTCGAGCAAGTATGTTAAAGCAAGTTTCATGGCCACTGGAAAAATTGAATAAAAAACAATATTGTATAGAATTATAGTTTATATATTATATAAATTTACCACTAGGTCACAAGTATAATGTTCTCCCACAGAGTACGCATACACATTTTAGGCAAAGTAATACCAATCGAATATGCGCAGTCAGCTACACGGCAACACCCCTGTTTCGTGTGATTAGGCAAGATACTTACATAGGCCTATCACTCTGCTACCCCCACCCCTGCGTAGAACATTTGCATGAGTGTATGCGCGAAATATACGTGAACGGATAATTGGCTTCTGAGTGAGAAGTGTCCAGGAACCGTAATATATCATGATGTACACGATGATTATAGTGATGTATATTTTAAATGAATGTCAAACATAGGGAGAAAATCGAACAAGGCAAATATTTGTCCCATCTTGTTATAGAGTTGGAGATCGGTTACATGAGTAATAATCATCCCGTTGAAAATGACGTTTGCAAATCAGATGAGTGGTATTCCTAACTGTTTTATGGATCGTACGTTGTGTGTATACCACGGAAAGTTAATACTGACATCACTTAAGCTGAGTTATGTAGGCCTACGGCCAAATCTTATAATCCAGTTTTACACGAGGTAGAGTTAGCATAAGCTGGAACATGTTATTTCACAGTGTCTTACGCACGGGTAGGAACATATGTAATTATTAACATAGGGACGTTCCTCGTGGTGACGTCGCGCTGTCGGGAGGTTTAACCAGCGAGCACTTCATTATCACCATCGCTTGGAAACGTGGATCGACGTAACAGGATCAGTCGACCCTGTGAAATATGGAACGACGAACGCCGATGTTGTCCCTTCGTGCCATTGCTTTCTTTAATGTTGTGACTGTTGTACTTTGTTGTCTTCCATACTTTTTAATTCGATGTCGCTGTTGTCTTCGATGCCGTTGTTCTTTTTATAGTGTTGTCGTTGTCATTAATGTTGTTACTGCCTTAAGTCATTGTCGTCTGTTATGCTGTTGTTGTCTTTATTGTTGCTGTTATCTTCAGCATGCAACAGCTGCAAGCTGCTGTTGATAAATTCGTCCATGTTGTCATTTCTATGAGGCATAATTGAACTGGCACTCAGTCGTGAAAATATGAATTATAAATATACTAATCAGCAGTGATTCTCTGTTCTGCAAGGCTATACAAAATACGGTGAGTTTGGCAACGTATTTTCACTGATTTAATCTATTCGAACCTAAGAATTAGAGGCCCATTCTTGACATATTATTACAGATGTCAAACATTTCTGCGACTACAGTGTTGACATATCTGAAAACAACGATTTTTACGCCATTCATACTCTCTGAATATTGAATTGCGGTCCCGGAATAAGAATAAAAAAAACAACGCTAAATATATGAACAACATAATATACGATCTCAACACTGGGAACAGCAACAACATAAAATACAACAACTGCATCCAAAAAGCAAAAGCATAAAAACAACATCGACCTCAAAGACAGCAGAGCAGCAATGGCATCAAATGCAACAGCCCAGTAACACAATGGAACACAACCACGGCATTAAATACAACAGCATGAAAAGAGAAAAATGTAACATCAGAAAACATGGACTTTGAGAACTTGACGCATGTAAAGTAAATCGGTTACATTCAAGATGTAAGTAACGTAGGTCAAACAAATCAAAAACTGTGTACAGTACAGAAACCCACTCAAGATGCAATGTGCGAACCTGTCGATACTGTTAGCTGTGCAACTCCAACGTATTCTTCTCATGAAGTCATAATAGAATATTGCTGCCCATACTACCGTTCCGTAGTATCTTGTTTTGACAATACATAGGCTGAAAGATAAGCTGACAGAGAGACACTGCGACAGCACACCAGTATTTCTAGAGCTCAACTTTGCGAGTAGCAGTATCCGAAATAAAAATGATTTTCTGAAATGTCGGAATAATTCCAGATGTTCTCGTGCCAAATATATGATTCATTTCGGGACTAATTCGATTGTTATTCCATCGGTCTCAAAAAGTCGGATGATATATTGTAGACAGTATGCCACTCCACTCTGCTAGTTGCTAGTGTAATACTTTATCAGGGGAGTTACTCGTATCGAGAGGTACCCTATCGTGGGGCACCCATGGGTGTCAAGGGGTCCAGTTAATATGTGCGAACACGTGTCCGTTTGTATGTGTCTGTCTGTGTGTCTGTTTGTGCGTCCGTCGGATTTCGATTTTTGGAATGCCTAAACTCACTCAAATTTACACAGGAGTAATTAAATGGTCACTGAAAAATACATGTTTTCTCATTATTTCAGGGGAAAATGGTGAAAATGCAATATTTGGAGGGGAATTTTCTGATTGGGGCAAATTGTGACTATGGCTAATTTAATACTATTTTCCATGATATTTGAGAATTGCAATACTCAAATGACTTGCAAAATGGTGAGAAGACACAAATTACAGATTTGTCTATCATCTGGAAATAATACGGAACTTTAAGCGGAATTCCTTGATCTGAGGAAAATTAATTTCGTTAATTTCGCTAATTCCCTGACATTTTCCATGATATAAAAAACTAGCAAGGCTCGAATGATTTCAAAATTTACAACAAGGTGAAAATACACGAGATTTCAATTTGTAGCAACACATTTCAGAACATCTGAATTTTGGGCGGAATTCCCCGATTTAGTAACAAATTTCACAAATTTGTTTATATTTGAAAACTGCAGTTCTCCGACCAAATAGTTGCAAACGTTTGCAATGAAGTGAAAATATACAAATTACAGGTTTAACCTCTCAATTTGAGGCATTTTTCTCAAAAATGCACAATTTGGAGGGGAATTTGATTTGTAGCAAAGCTGGTCGAGATAGTGTAATGGAGCGTCACTCTATCTATCTATCTATCTATCTATCCGCCTATCTATCCAGTCTGTAAACGTTTATCTTTTTGGCTGCCAAATGTTGGTTCTTTAAAGGATGTTGACCAAACTTGAAGGCAATGTCCTTTGAATGATGGCACATTATCGATCTTTCAAAGGTGAAAAGTCAAAGGTTATTCAAGGGGCATAATGAACTGTTATTTGGAAAACTGCAAAACCCTACTCCTCCATTTGGGCGAATAACTTGGACAGGTGGCACTTTTCCAAATGTGTGAGTGACTTCTTGAAGTTGAGATGGTGAAGAGGCCCTAGGATTTGTTTACATAAGCCCCTCAGGACTGCTGGATAGACCACTCTCTGAAGGGATGGTCTGAAAAGTTCATTATGACAGAGCAGCATACTTGCATATTTGGAGAATTCTACTAGTGCTGGCAGAACATGGTCTCCTGATTGGCTGAATATAGTTGGAGTGAGACTGTTTAGGCAATGTGCACTGTGCAGTATGTAGGCTACTGTATACTTGCTCAGCTATCTCATAGGGGATTGCTACCACAGCAAACTAGTGTGACCTGACAGTGGTGGGTCAACACTAAGGGAAGATATATGTAAGATTGTTATGTAGGTCCTCTGTAGGCACCAAGTAGGTTACTGATATGAGTACTGAGTGTATGCTATTTCATTTGAGGGCTGAACAATTGCTAACAGGGATGTGAATGGGCTTCAGCACTGTATAAACTGCAATAATGTCATGTTGTTTATCCTTTGTTTGCTACATCTGTGCATGTTTCTGGGTTTACAACTTGAGAGGATTTTGCAATGTCGATTGTTGTGTATATCCAGTTGGAATAAAAATTGGTATGTATGGACTGTACTATTCATTTAGATGTTTGGAGAGATGATTCAGATTATAGTAAAATGAGTGTGTGTGTTGCTGGGATGATCTATATTTTATGAGAAGACAAGATGACTCTATGTGTCAAACAGTACCATCCAACAGTTTTCAATATTTGAGCCAGTTTGTCGATGTAAATTTGAATTTTGTATGTCTGTCTGTATGTTCTGAATTGATCAAGGAGTTTTCTGGTCAATTTGGAAGTTGTGTAGACTGATAATAGTAGTAGCAAGTTCGTAACTGTTCGAGTAGCCTATGTGTCGTTTGGAATTATGAGACATATATACGTTTCTCAAATCTGTAGCTCTACAGCCGTGCTGATACGCATCATATTCGGAACACTCTGTCTGATCTGTTCATATCAGTTGATCATGAAAGTTGGTGTGTATATATCGAACAATTGATACTCGATTGAGAATTTAGTTATTATCTCACCCTAGCCATACGGCTAGGTGAGCTTTTATCACCGATGTCTATATATCCATCTATCTATCGGTGAACAATAACATTGACTTCATATGACATAATACTGGTTGCTTATCCAGTCAACCCCCTTCCATACTACGATAGTAGTATGTGTGTCAGCGAGTTTTGTTGTTATTTGAGATTCCTATCACGTTATATACAATTACGATAACAAACTGACTGGTTTAGCAGGAGTGTAAACCCCGATGAGGCTAGCTTCGCGTTCAGTCTTATCACTACATCTCGTTGTTGTTGCATGGTAATATGAATATAGGCTGGTGTGTTCCTCTTTCCGTTACCCACACTTCTACCCTTAGATTGCCCGCGATTCACTTTACATTTCTCTACAGATACCCCAATCAGATTAATTAGCCTGGATCAGTAGCCTACAACCGCAGTGTCGCCCTCTGAGGAGGTTAATTGCTGTTTGCTAAGAATAATATAGTCTGGTGTTTCCCTTCGGTGTTATTCTCAATTCTACAATTACATTACCAGTAATCCACTGTTACATTTTCCTACACGGATCCCAATCCGAATAGTGGACCTGTTTTTCTCTCTATAGTACATCCCCTGAGTTCTGTACATTGCCCATTATTTACTTTACAATTATTATACACAGATTCCTGTCGGGATACTGAGACTCAATTACAACAGTGTTACTCCTTATGACGCTTATTGTATTTGAATGTAGTGTCACTCCCTGTGGTGTAGTCTGTTGGACAACCTCGTATGACATATCTCATTGACTACCATTCCACCATTACTGATCACTGTCGAGCATTTGAGACTGAGCAGGTGCTGCATCAACATTACCCATGAAGGAATCGAGATCACCCTCTAGACTATTCCCTGAAAATTTATGTTGGCCCATTATTCTACTATCTTTACAGATCCCTGTCAAATGCCTGAGACTGGACAGGTGCTACCGCAGCGTCACTCCTGACGGAACCAGGCTCAACCTACAGTCAGGCCAGACTCTCACTGCGTTGTCATCTGTTAAGATGATCAACATAACAACAGAAGATGGCAGGAAGATACCAGAGGATGAGTTCTCCCGGTTGTTAATGTACGCCAATCAGTCACAGATCATCGAAGAACTCAGGTCAGATTTTATTTCATTTAACATTTTTATTCATCGATCACAACGATTTCTCTAGTGTTTACATAATGTGTGAATGTTGATTAACAACTCCATGGTTAGAACGTATCGCCAGACCATAATTGGTAGTATCGGGTTCACACAGGGTTCGAAACCTGAATCAAGAAGTAATTATCACTGTGTTAGAAAGTCCGTTGTAAATATATTAAAAAAACTCACTAACGATTAGGCCCATACAAAAATTGTCTCCGTCAGTGTATTGCCGTTCGTGTTCGTGGGTAATAGCATATAACGAACATTTCAGGTATAGTCGGACTTTTTGGTGACAAATTTCACAGCCCAACATACATTAATGTAAAGTGTACAGAATCCATTGATGTATTTGTGTCAGGTATGTAGCCTACCTCTGTCGCAAATTGAAGGTAACCAGAGTTAGATATCGAGACAAACTACCATTTTACAATGATACAGCATAGACACGAGCCTATCCCGTCCTGTAATCAGTGGCTGTTACCTCTACGATATTGGTCAGGTTGAAATCAATAACGCAAGCTAATAATACCTACAATTTCCAGTGATTCATCAGAGGGAGCGACAGCTCAAATTTGTCTGAAGTAACGAATTTAGTAATCAACAGACGTTTCATTTTCATATTTGGATGTGCAAAGTAATTCTAACTACAATCGCTTAACTAATGAAAGCAAACGCTAATTGGAATGTGGATGATATAGGACTGGTGAATGGATGTTAACAGTTGCAAATTAGACGCATATAGGCTTCCCCCAATAGTGAACACGTAACCATGCACATACACTGCGAATTAACGTTACGCTATTTTCTTGCGTACGTTAATACTAATAATATTAGGCACTTTCATACGGCTGTACCTAATGACACCTCACATTACGTATGTAATACTATGACGTAGGTTTATCATAACATGGCGTTAATGGAGTAATAATTAGGTTCATATGTAAAAATTAAGGTTTATAGGGGTGTTTCGATAATGATAATGCCGTGCCTTATAGAGCGCACTTGTCCAGCTAATAATTGTCCGAGGCGCTATACAACATTGCTTCGCTCATTGGAACCAGGTACGCACTACGAAAACCACGGAGTGTATGTGGCAGCTGTATTTATATATATCAGTGTTGGTTGTATTGAAGTTCCTCACGACTCCCCTATTTACTGCTGGGATGACAAGAGGGGGGTTTCAGAATGTCCGAGCCGTGACGAATGCGAGGCGAGTGCTCCACTACACCACGACCATTCCGTGTTTAATGACACGCGGAAGAGTGGTCGAGCGGTATCAGTGACGCTTGACAGTACAATGGGTCCGGTTCGGGCTGGGTTCAATCACCACGATCACCATCAGGCGTTTTTCTCCAGTGGTGGCTGTACTCACAGTGCCGACTGGCGGGATCTCGGTGTCCGGCCTCTGCTGTGGCGCAGTAGGCTTGGTAATTACGGGTGGTTGATGTCGGTTAGTTGCAATAAGTCTCGTCGGTCGGCTGTACGCAGATACCGTGGATGAACTTCGCAAATACAAAAACATGTAGCAAAAACCAAAAGCTTCTGCTCCTCCAGGATCTGAGAAAGTGGTTAGAT
>JAUOBX010306491.1:5888-17287 GCA_032360705.1 Eupentacta quinquesemita
TGCGACTAAGAATTATTTGAAAATGGGCGGCAAGTTGATTGACTGTTTAAACGCCATCTTGGTTTATGTTCTGTGAAAGCATCTGATCGATAACGTAATATGTTCATTCAATTCATCATGCCTCATAGCGTATGATCAGATGTTCGTTTCGCTTGCTTGTGCTTAACTGGTGACAAAAGTGTGATATACATTGAAATTAGCCGCCATTTTGACTAACTCTTTGGCCGCCATCTTGGTTTATGCCGTATGGAATCGTTCAATTACAAAATGAATAGTTTATTTGAATCTCCCGTACCTCAACACGTATTAAATAGACACCTGTTTTTCACTTCTCAAGAGATTCAACAAAGTAATTCATGAAATAAATTACGCTGTAACCATCGTGTATAATGATCAAATGTGTTTCCCAAATGACGTACCAACGTTAAATGGAAAGTGCTGAACAGTTTGATATTATAATAATAGGCGATAAAGAGCCTCTGTAGGGGGTACCAGAGGAGCATTTCAGTAATAAAACGTCTCCTTCTCCGGTAATCAACATTTCGAAGGCGCTCTTATTTCCATCTCACTATGGAGAAGTTTGGTCTTAGCATACTTCATTGTCAACCCATACTTCATCAACATATTTTAACATTGTATCCTATCGATCAAGGGCGCATTACAAAAAATAATATGTCATTAGCCATTTGTCGATGACGATCCCTGTACGCTCTCGACAATTGTCAGCACGAGGATTTCCGATTTTCAATTGTTTAAGTTCCTTGATATCGTGGTACACACAAATTCATACCAAAAGCGTAATGAGGATGCCACTGTAGGTATTTCAATACACGTCCTGTGTAGCACTTTTCATCATAAATCTCACACATTTTGTAATAACTCAAGTACGATTTTGCAGAAGAGTATCTTGAAATACATATAATGAACTGAATTCCAACCAACAGGTTTGTGAGAAGTTCCGCTTCTGAAATTCAAGTTGATTGAAATCGTGGTGAACACAAATTCAAACAAGAGAGCAATCCACATATTTGCATATCTCATATAGGCAGCTATTGCTGGCCAACAGGGCCAACACAGTCTGCTTCTCAAACTGAAGTAGTAACATTTGTCCGTTTGGGGAAATATTCATTTCCACCTAGTTGCAAAATTTGGGATCATTTCAACTTTGCAATTCTGGAATATATGAGAAATGGTGAAAAATTGCCAAAATCAAAATTTGCCCCCAAATCAGGGAATTTCCCTACAAATCCTGCATTTGTTTGATTATGTACCCCAAATTGAGGTAAAACCAGTCCTGTGATTTGTATCTTTTCACCTCCAAAGTATGACATTGATTGAAACTCGCAATTCTTCAATATCATGAAAGATAGCAGAAAATTTTCCCTCAAATTAGGGAATTCTCCTCCAACTTCTGCAATATTCGACATTTTAGCCCTAAATTGGGGGGAAAGGGTGTATTTTATGTGTTTCCACCTTTGTAAAGTTTGAAACCATTTGAGCCTTCAGTCTTCAATAACATGAAAAAATGTCCAGAAATTAGCCTAATTCACAGTTTCCCCCCAATTCAGTGTATTCCCCTCCAAATTCTGCAGTTTTCGTGTCTTCTCACCTTGTTGCAAAGTTTAAAGTAATTCAAACCTTGCAAGTATTCAATATCATGCAAAATGTCAGGAAAGTAGCCAAATTCACAATTTCCCCTCAAATCAGGGGAAATCGCATTTTTCGAAACTTCCGCCCGAAATTGAGAGAATTCTGTATTTTGTGTCTTTCCACATTGTTTGAAATCATTTAAGCCTTACAATTCTCAAATATCATGACATTTGTGAAAATCGGCCGATATCACAATTGGCCCAGATTTATCAGGCATTTACCCTCCAAATTCTACGTTTTCCGGAAAAATTGCCTAAATTTCTGAGGAAACATGTATTGAGTGACAATTCACCCCTGTGTAAAAATTGATTGAGGTTGGGTACCTCGTTACAGGACCATTCGACATTTATGTGAACCCTACCATAGGATACCCCTCGATGCATGTAACTCTCCCAATAGAAGTGTAACTATAGCAACTGTTGCTATGGCCACCAGCAGCAGTGAATAATTATGGGTGAAATGGCAAACTGACTACAATATCTCCTCCGGCCATTTGGAACTGATGAGATAACAAGAGGGATCATCAGGATTCCACTCCAGTTTAAATACGTTCTGTTCAACACTCAACCCTCTACAAGAAACTCTTACATATCGTGTGATAGCGCAGGTACATACTTAGAATACACACCTCGGACTGATCGCTACTTGAAATTACCAAAAGCATTACTATTGCACAAAAATCGAGTGACATCTAGGAATTAGAGGGGCATTGTTCTCTTATGTGTGTTTTTAATATGAATATTTTTTTCGTCGTATTAACTAATTATGTCTGGAGAATAGTTCACCATGATGGGTGATGTTATTATTATAATGTTAATGCGAATTTTATACTACTGCATGGATTGAAAAAGAACGCCTGTATCGGGATGCGATATAATCAAACACCTGTGCTGACTAGTGAGTGAACATTAATAATGGTCTCGCAACTCTTCAATTCATTTTCTATGTATATACCAATGGAGCATGAATGAAAACGTTGAATAGGTACACGGAATAATCAAATAGTAGAACGTAGCTTTTCGACAGATGCGGTCTTCTATTTCAATTGCAAGACTTTTCTCGCAGACTCGCAGTTGCCGT
The DNA here is from genome assembly GCA_032360705.1 of Eupentacta quinquesemita. Lineage (NCBI taxonomy): Eukaryota > Metazoa > Echinodermata > Holothuroidea > Dendrochirotida > Sclerodactylidae > Eupentacta > Eupentacta quinquesemita. The sequence goes on from JAUOBX010306491.1 coordinate 8,619, forward strand.
GACCTGCCGCGAATACAATCAATCATCAATTGGACTATTCCGCATAACTTAGTAGTAACCTGAATATTTGTGCTGACAGCACCACTAACCCATGTCGATCATTTATTTTCGCCCGTTTCGTCACTCAATTAAAGAAAATTGAAACGGCACACGCGTGAAGCAGAGATGGAACACGTTTTCTTTATTATCTTGCGCTAGGTTTGTAATAATCCAGATAAAAGTGTTTTCATAAAGATAGTAACCCACGTTCGAAACTGATGAAGCAGTGAAACTACTGAATACAAATGGAACAACTCAAGAAATCAGGTAAGAGTGTTTGTTCACTGGTCGTTTCAGATGAAAAGAAAAGAAAAGTGATGAGTCTCTAATTAAATGATCTTGTGATGTAAGTTACACTGGTGGTATCTATACGCAACTTGATTTTTTTATTTTATTCCTTGACGAAGTCGGAGGAATCTATGTAGCCATGTCGTATGTGTGTGTGTGTGTGTGTGTGTGTGTGTGTATGTGTGTGTGTCTGTGACGCCTGGCTTGTAAACATGATAACTCAACCCAGCCTGGATGTATGAAGCTCATACTTGGTATGTGTGTTCTCCATGATGAGTACACGAACCCTAGTGTTATTTGGAGTCAGATCAGATGTCATCTGAGGTCACTAGAGGCAAAAGTCTGAAATTCTTGTAAAATCAATAAGTCCAGAATGCCCCGCCTGTTCAAGCTGGAATTTGGTGTTTGCTTTCTAATGGGAATTACAGCAACCCGATTGATTTAGGTGTAGATGGGGGTAATTTTTGAGGAAAATGAGGGAAATTGTTAAAAATAATAATTTTTGGCGGGTAAACACGATTAATCCACATGAATAGATGAGCCTCATACTTGGAATGTATGTTCCCCATGAAGACTACATGAATGTTCTTTGTGTCTGGTCAGATGTCATCTGAGATCACCAGAGGTCAAAATCTGAAATCATTTCAAACGCGATAAGTCCTGAATGCTTAGTCTGATCAGGCTACAATCTTCGACAAAAATGATGGGACACTACAGACCCGTGGCACAAACGTAGTGCGAAAATCGCGGAACTGGAACCCACACACCCCCTCCAATGTTGCGCCCAACGAACGCGCTGTCAAATACCAACATTGAACGGGGGAGCGGGGGTGTCCTATCTATTTTGGTCGAAGATTGTCCGAGCCCTGTACAAAGCATATGGGATCTACGATCAGCTGCCAAAAAGCCGATTTTGGTATGACACATATTTCGTGAGAACGTTACGCGAAAAAAGTCAGTGTCAGTGCGATTTATAATGCGCTCTAGTAAATTATCCACATTTACAGACGTGACATCAACTTAGGCTTGACTTTAAGAAAATCCGAAAGTGTTATACTGCCACGGTATAAACACTCGACCTGGCACGGTCGACAGTTGACCTCACACACTAATTCAATGTGGTAAATGGTCGACCGTTACTTAGTATATAAGTATTTAAGATATCAAACCTCTTAATAACTCATGATGGTTGACCGTGTGAAATTCCACCTCATTCAAATATAAATATGACAGTCCTGCAATATTAACAGTGAAGACAATATATACTTCACATTACCACACGTTTTCAGTGCTCAATAGTCCCTAGGATTCATTACCTGAATAATCACCTAATTGATGCCAGTAACCATTATTCCTTATGTTCATCTTCAAAGATATGGTGTACCCTTGTCCCCATGTGCCATTTTCGGCGAAAATCTACATTAACACGCGCAAGAAAGTGAGCGACCAATTGGGTTCCTATAGGTTTGTACAGGCTTCCGACAATCTTCGACAAAAATGATGGGGCACTACAGACCCGTGGCACAAACGTAGTGCGAAAACCGCGGAACTGAAACCCCCACACCCTCTCCAATGTTACGCCCAACAAACGCGCTGTCAAATACCAACATTGAATGGGTGAGCGGGGTGTCCCATCTATTTTTGTCGAAGATTGTAGGTGACAATTCATCCTATTTCATGTTCTGCTTCATTCCCACTATCACTTACATTAGGTCAGTTAAGGGTTATGGCATAGTGTATGATCAGGAAATAGTGACAACAGTCACACGGAAACAGTCGCAGACTACGTGAAAAGTGTACGGATGGAGCAGGACAATCCTTGAAAGCACAAAACATTACGAATATTTCTTCACAAATAATTATGTAAATTTACATAGATTTCAATGTGCTAAACAGCATACATCAGACTGCATTGAATACATACTTTCATTACCACATGCTCCGATAAACAAAATACGATGCGTTATTGTTTCGTTCGTGGGGGTATATGTGAGTAAGAAAGTAATTATATAACAGTGACTGGTGTTCTTCAATAATTATCCAACCTAATCACTGAATTACCGGAGCATAGTTGACGCCCTTAGAACATTTTTGTATACAGAAAAGTTTCAAGGCATTCCTAAATTCCGTTGATGTGTAGGGAGTAAATACAATTGTAAGGGTCATCAAATCAAATTTGGGCGATCAAACCAGAATTTGCACAAGCATCCAACTTCCTAACAGCATCTCAGTTCTAGGAAAGCATCGATATTTCCGTGGTACCTCTCGACCGAGCGTTGCTCCAGGTACCTGGACTGTGGAGTGACTGGAAAATCAGGTGATTGCACACCCTTATAATTACATTTGATGAACTGAGGCAAATCGGGGTAACGAATGTGTCGATGTCATGCCTACCGATGTTCAGAAGCCAAAACAAAAACGTGTAGGCAGGGTTTCAGGATTGTTTGTGTTTTGCGATATGCGCTAGTCTGTTATAGTAAGTTCGAAGAACGTTTCCAGTTCGCATTCAGTGAACCCAGTATTTCGTGACCAGTCGTGGACTCGTTCGGAGGGTTTGCGATTGTTTTAATTGTAATAAATATATCCATAACAATTTTTCAAGAAGACGTAACCCCAACTAAATTAATTGTACATTATCAGGACGAGGGGTTTATCTAATTAGTCTCGCTGTGAGTACAATTTGAAGATCACAAGTCTACTTTATCAATGAAGTGAGCTTCAACTAGGTTGCCCCTAGGATTTGACCTTATTGGCAGCCTTACAACATATCATATTATGTTGAAGTTAAAGCTAAAAATTGAATCCTTTTGCAACACTGAGGGTGCGTCTGGTCACCCCCCCCCCCCACATGATTTGAAATAATGTATGCCCCTATGGTACCTTTCTATAGCTCGGCAAACCATTAAATCATATACAATGAACATTAACACAACAATGTGCAGTCAATTATTGCCATATTCTTATGACAGAAATTACGAGACTTCTAACACATTATCACAAGAGGAATTTCAATATGATGATGAACTAACGAGTTACGATACTATATTGACGGACATGCAGGCGGTTAGTTACTGCAACCAACATACGATGGTACGGTATGTCATTGAGCGTAGTTATGGATGACAGTAGAGGATCACTGTTGGAATTTGTTGACATCAGCAATATGCAAGGAATATTTAGGATTCTCTGTCAACTCGACTTATGCAATTTTGCCACCTCTCCGAGTGAGTGTCTCCAGGATTTGCAAAGATGCGTGTATTTCATCCCATGTTATGTCATGATTACAACCTTCAAAAACCATTCAAAACTGACCACACTCAAGAATGTTAAACATACCAGAGTTACCCCTACACATTTTGTGAAAATATAATTCCATCCATAATATTACATGCGATATATTCAACTGATGACCATGAGCAATTTACTTCAAACATGTAGGTGATCCCGCTCAGACCAACCTGTTCAAATACAGTATACTCCAGAGAAAGTGTTCCAACACAAATCCCAGTGTCCCTGAGTGAATTTGGGTCGAACCAAATTTAAGTTACCAGTTCATGGATGGTGAATGTCTCTTTAGTCGTGTCAGTCAGCATTTGAATTGGGATCTAGGTTGTTGAGTATTTATAACACTCGCATGTAGCATGCTTGAATTTGAATTGAATCAGCTGGGTAATGTGAGTAGGTGCAAACGTTACTTACAACTGAACATGTACAACAGCTGCAATATTGTTACAGTGGCTCAACAGCTCAACAGGCATGTGACATGGCATTTGGAATGTAACATTCAGTTGTCCACATTTCTCCCGTATGATAGATGTATAAACGAGGCTCACTGATAATGTTGTGAGTGTGTGCTTAACAAAGCACAACTAACTAAGTGTTTATCCTAGAAGCAAATTATAAGTCAAAATATGCAAATGGGACGCAAGAAAAGCTATTCATGTTGTTGTGCTACAAGCTTGTTGAAATTTCTTCTCTACCGGTCTTGAATGACTTTGACATTATGCTAAGTGCAATACGATTCCTCCTCTCCATATATGCAACCCACATGCCTAATTTGAACTTGGTACATGCTTGAGTTCTCCTGGTATCGTGCAGGCATCCTTCCTACCTATGCCCTCTCCTGTCTTTGGATAACCTTGACCTGGTAGCAAAAAAACAAAAAGGTTCTTCCTCCCCTTATCTGTAACCTGCATATTCAAAATTGAACTTGATACATGCTTGCATTTTGTCAGATATCATGCTGAAAAGCTTTTTGAGATTCGCCCCCTCCTGATTTTGAATGACCTTGACATGACAATAAAAGGGTTACAACCTACGTACATAATTTGAACCTGTTACATGTTTTAGTTCTTCTTCGAATTCTGCTCTCTCATGATCTTGGACGACCTTGACGTGAGAGCAGATAACAATAGGGTCCGTTCTCTTTATACATATGTACCTTGCATGGTAACGTGTTACATGTTGTCTCCATAGATATCGTACTGACGAGCATTTCGAATTTCACCCCTAACTGACCTGATAACAACAGCGATAGGGTTAATCCTCTCCATATATGTAACATATGTACCTCATTTGAATAAGCTGCATGCCTACGTTCTACAAATATCTTGCAGAAAAGCATTTTGAGCTTTGACCCTGAACGACCTCGGACTGACACTAAAAATAACCTATGTACCCGATATGAACTTGTTACTTGTTCGCGTTCTACAGATATCGTGCTGACAAAAATGTCACATTCACACATATACACATACACACACACACACATACAATTGCGTGACTGCATAGATTCATGGCTTTCACCTTCGGCGAACAATGAAAAATCGGTGGACTCACCCGCACACGCACGACTGCAGTCCTAGTTTCAGTGTCTAAGTGTACTGTGTTGTTCATAATAATGTTTATGTGGTGCGGGATTTCACACGTTCATTGTGGATGAACAGATGTCTCAGATATCATTCAGCATGTAATAGCCATGTTGCGGATACATTGGAGTCCTCCGGTACAACAACACTATATTTTCACATCTTCCCAGTAATCATATCTGAAGTGATACGTAATACCGAACAGGTCGAGTACACTTTTGTATATTTGTTCGGAACCATATATATGTTATGCTGTTTATATCATACATGTTTGATACAGCTGAAACAAACAGCTTGCACTGACTGCTGTAAGCACCTGCATATGTGCATTTCGGTTGCCTGTCTACGTTCCAACAATATATCCTCCCTGTATATCACGTTATATAGTATGGTCACACCAGTGCCTTCGCATAAGATACCCACGTTGCTAACTTGTCATTGTTAATTATTAAACACGTTCTACACATTGTAAAGCTATTTTGAAAATGTAATAAATCCTACACAACGCGTGTGTGAAAAGAGACGAACATACACTTGACAAAACAAAATGTTGACATGAGGATGGATCGACTTTAATAAGCGGAAGATTCAATTTTGTTTGGGGGTGATCAACAGCCTACAGGATTTCTAACATGGCAAGAATGCAAAGGGAAAACGGCATCCTAAAATGGAAAGGATGATTACATATCACTACATCAGGTTGCTCCTTTCGCGACAAATTCGATGACATGATTTTGTGGATTTTAGTATTTGGAATAAAGAAAAGTAAACCGTTTACTCTAGGAACACAGGAACCAGAGTCTAGGGAACAAAATAATAATAATTGTAGTATGGCCAAAAAGCAAGACTTTGACTAATACTAGCACGTAACCAGCAGTGCATCCTAATTTTCGCATTATAAATATCTGCTCCACAAGGTATTCGATGATACTTTGTTTTTTGTTCTTGTTTTTGTGCGCCAGTGACAATAGCATGATCATACAGTTATCGAACAATTTTTAGGTTCCAATCTAATACTCTTGCTTCGAATGCCGGCAAGTTCAAAACTGATATGATTCTCGCTCAGTAAGCCACATAACCACTGGATGAACCATTCATTCAGCAATTGTGTGTGTTATGTTTCAGGGTAACATTTCTCATCATAGCAGCGATAGTCAATCGATATTCCATGTCATTCGAGGTGAGACAAATGAGTGCAATGTCGTAAATAAAGTATTAGAACGGTATTTGTAAAAAAACGAATTGGTTAGTTTGGGGTTTCACCGCTCGGAATACCTGTGATTGTGACATCGGCAATGAATAAATACATATAATATACATGCTTTAGGGAACATATGAAGAAAATTATTCCACTGTCTTTACCATGACCTTAACGTGCTATTTAAATATAGGTATAGGCCTCTTCATTTGGTAGATACCAACTTCTATACATTTTTTTCAAATACAACGAATTACCTATACTCTCCGAAATGTGTGACAGAATACCTCACCCGAATGTCAACATAGAACCCACTCTCAACGTTATGGGACGAAAATATCGTAAATCATGTCGATACCCGGACATGGCGTGGTTGATGCTACACGGGACAAATGAATCTCATTTTGAGATTACGTGATCGAACAGCACGCATGGGCAATACTCGCCCCATATTTGACATTCATAGTTGTTGCACACTGTACTGATGGGAGATTTACAGAATAGGGAGTCTCATCAGAATGAGGCCTGGAATTTGCTTCCTACTCAATAAGGATAGTGGTGTTACTCGAAATACATTATTTCCTCCAAGAGGAATGCGGTTGACCAGAACGACATAATTAGTTTCATTAGTCACGTACGTAATCAAATGTTGTGTTGTGAACATTTCATATGTATTCAAATGACTGATCAATACACAAATATGGAATATAGCTCCTCGATGAATGTGACCAAAAAGGTTCGATGAGCATTGTTGCAATATAGGTGTTTCCATCTGGTGGATGCACATGGGTGTTCCTGGGCGAACACCATCTTGAACCAATGACATTCGTAGCATAATATATCATGTCAGCACCTGACTGATTTGATCACAGTCCACTCCCAACGCTATGGGACGAAACATAGTAATCCTACTAATACCCAGACATGGCATGGTTGATGTTCGGCGGGACAATTAAAACTCGTTACAAAATTACTGTGAGAAAATATAACGTATGGACATTATCTGCCTCATACTCCACATTCGATGGTCAACTCTGTGCTGGATATTTAGGGAAAGGGCATATCAGATAATTCGTCATATCGGAATGGATAGAGGTGTTACCGGTGATACATTACTTTTAAGGGGAATAATAAGGTCCGCCCATGTTTGATTTAGAAAACAGCATCAGTAGTCCATAACAAAGTGAGATAAGTCGTTAAATGTGACATCTGTTAACTCTGACATTGAGTCATTCGTCTGGACACTGGACATCTAGATGTTCAGTGTGTTATGGAGATACTTCCTGATAGTTGCAGCCACTGACAGGCGGCGGGCTTTACTCACCTCTTAGCGTACTCCATTTACATGTGGGTATCCTGCTGTTTGTTCAACAGCATTACCTAAAAGCCTTGTCTGCCACTGCTCTACCGACTGAACTAATTTACCTCCCTGCTGAACAGTAGGCAACGTCACATGTCTCCGATTATTTATTAATTTCTGGTGGTTGATTAGGTTTTGTTGTTGCCGTCATTACGGGTTTCTACTGGTATCCTGCGAGTACTTCTGGATTCGTACGTACACTTCCATACCTTAGGCCATGGATACATATTATGTAAGGCGCCGGAAGATGTATTTTACTAGCTACCATTGGAACAAATCACTCGGCTCTCAGGAAATTGGATTTTGAAAAGTTAAGTAGTGAGATACATTGAAGGTCTCTTGTTGAAATTAATCGGATAGACGTATGTGACTGGAATATACTGGATATGGATATATACGATGGAATCCTTCGGAATAGGAACGGGAGTGTAGCTCAATGATATATACGTTCGGGGCTCTCGGTATTGAATGGAGACATAGATCGGATCGAGGTATGCACGAGTCGAGTGTGACTGAGAGGACATATGTAATTGTCAGGATTATAATCGTTGGGATTATAATCCTATGGAATAGGAGGAGTGCAGCTTAGTGGACGCTTTTCATGAGGAAAAATAAGAGATTGTTGTTTTTATCTTTTACCCATATATTCGTCACGTATCTATTATTAGTATTATCATTATTACTAAAATAATTTTTTGTTAAATAATATCAATATTTTTATATTAAACAATTGAAACGTATATTCGTGACGAGACAAGCTGCTAGGTTCTCATTTTTACATGAGTTGCCTGAATTTGAGGAGACTGGGTACAATCTGCACATATTGGCAGCAACTCTCCGGGATTGTTGGAGAGAGTGCGTGTTTCCTATGACCCGGGTAATATAAGTGAAGCGCTTCGAACATGTCATCGACGTA
>JAUOBX010306492.1:0-11141 GCA_032360705.1 Eupentacta quinquesemita
ACAGTATAACAATTTGTCTCAAAATCAATTGGAGCGGCTTTGTGGTTTCATGGGGTATTCATACGGAATTAGACCTCCCAACATCATCCCCCACTTCACCAACTCCTCACTTCACCATTCCCCTCCCCACTTCATCATACCTCTGCCTTCACCATACCTCTCCCTTCACCATCCCTCTCCCTCCACCATCTCCTTCCTGAACCATCCTCCTCCCTTCACTGACCCCTCTCTTCACCACCCCCTCACTTCACCATCCTCTCCCCTCCCTTCACCAACCCCTCCCTTCACCATCCCACCCTCTTCACTGTCCCCCTCTCTTCACCATCCCCCTCCCTTCACCACCCCCATCCCTTCACCATTCCCTCCCCTCCACTCCCCACTCAGCTTCCCCCTCGCTTCACCACCATCTTCCCTCCCTTCACCATCCTCTCCCCCCCTCCACCATCCTATTCTCTCCCTTCACCATCCTCTCCCCTCCCTTCACCATCATCCTCTCCCCTCCCTTCACCATCATCCTCTCCCCTCCCTTCCCCATCCTCCCCACCTTCACCAACCACTCCCTCCACTGTCCCCCTCCCGTCACCATCCCCAGCCCTTCACCAACCCCCTCCCTTCACCAACCCCTCCCCTCCCCTCACAACACACCTTCCATCACCGTCCCCCTCCCTTCACCATCCCTATCCCTTCACCATCCCCATCCCTTCACCAACCCCTCCCCTCCCCTCACAACACACCTTCCTTCACCATCCCACCCCCCTCACTTCACCTTCCCACACTACCATTTTTTCTTCTGCCATCTCTGAACACCCCTCCATATTGTATAATAATAACCCCACAACATCGGCCTTTGCGCCTAGCTTCCCAGCGGTATTCCTAGGTCCCTGGGAGATCTCTGCCAAGCTCAATTTGTTCACAGGAAATCCAAGGGGCCAGCCGGGCCACAGTATATTAAATGCACACGTGGCCGGAGTGCTGATATTCTTCCAGGTTACCAAGGCAACCGGGCTGGCTGGCAGGCCTGCACGCAGTATATGGTTGATATCGAAATGTGTGGAAATAATTGTTGGGAAACTTTTTTGGAACTACGATAACTAGACATTTACTGATCGTCAATTTCCATGATATATATGGGCATGAAGCTAAGAATGTTCTCTCTTAGAAACTGTTAGCAGTTTGCGCAGTGTGATTCCTGGGGCGATTCTATTACTGACTATAAATCATTGTGAATTTTGAGAGCTCATTGGGCTGTTGGAATATCAGTTGCACAGTGCCTTACGTACGTAACTGTTAGGAATGTCGGAACTGTGATAGTAATCTCCGAGTCGGACTACGGGATTTATCTCGCTGAAGGAGTGCTAGAATTATTGTGAATTTTAGCAATGGAAGAATGATTCTTTGGGCATGTCTGAGCTGATGAAAATATTGGCAATATTTTTAGCAATTTGTCTATTCAATATTTCAATTGGCCAAGGCTAGCAGGAAGGCTTGGGCAACTTTTGACGGGCGCAAGTTAAAAGGAAAAAGTGCGCCCGTACACAGCGACTTTGAGTCCTTGCGGGTGCGAACAAAGTAATATCGAGGGCAAATTGCGCCCGTGCGCCCGCTTATTTCGAACCCTGGAGTCTTGTTTTGAGTTGGTTTTCTTCATATCTTCGTAATCGTTCACATGTTGTGAAGATCGAAAATGATTTTTCTCATTTTATTTCCGACTATTGTGGGGTTCCACAGGGCTCAGTGTTGGGACCATTACTGTTTACTTTGTATAGTGCTCCTATTTATAGTATTATCGAGGCTCATAGCCTATGCTCAATGTTATATGCCGATGACACTCAGGTGTACGTTACATTTCATGCCAGTGATAGGGATGTTGCTGTTGCCAGGATTAATAGTTGTATCGAGGATATTATTGCCTGGTCTACAAGGAATGAATTGGTGATCAATGCCGCTAAAACCAAGGTAATTCATTTCACTTCTAAGTTTATCCCTGTTACAGTAGATGGAGTCGCCATTACACCTGTGGAGAAGGCTCGCAACCTGGGTGTCGTCATGGATAATCACCTATCGATGAATAACCATATTTCAAAAGTCTGCCAATCGGCAATAGGTTCCATCCGTAGAATAGGCCAGATGCGTCGCTACCTGGATAAGAAAACTACTAAAATCCTTGTACACTCTCTGATAATGTCTCATGTTGACAACTGCAATGTTCTTCTATTCGGTATTCCTAAGAAGGATATCAATCGCATTCAGAGGATTCAGAATACTGCCGCTAGGTTGATTGAAGGAGCACGCTCCAGGGATCATATCACTCCTATTCTTCGTAAGCTTCATTGGCTACCTGTTGAGAAACGGATTGTTTTCAAAATTCTCATAATGTGCTTCAAAGCGCAGAACGGCATGTCTCCATCATATATCACGGAACTAGTTCACCAGCATATTCCTGGCCGTAACCTCCGTTCTTCTTCACAGCATTTTCTGTCAGTCTGTCGTACACATACTAAGTCTTATGGTTGCCGCTCTTTTTCTGCTTCAGCTTCCGTTCTTTGGAATTCTGTCCCCCTGCATATTAGGGACGTATCTTCTTTTCCTAAGTTTAAGAGAGTTCTTAAGACTCACCTGTTTACACTAGTTTAATTTCTTCCGTTCTCCTTTACTTGTGAAGCGCATAGGGAGTTACTTTGTAATTATTATGCGCTATATAAATCCAATGTATTATTATTATTACAAGGATTTTATCAAAAAATCACAATTTCCCAAATTTTGCCCCAAAATGACCCCCATCGGGACAAAAATCAATAGGGTTCTCTATGTATCGTTGGAAACCCACGCACCTAATTTCAGCTCGATCGGTCCAGTCAGTCTGGACTTTGCCTGCCTGATTACAAGGATTTTATCAAAAAATCATAATTTCCCCAATTTTGCCCCAAAATGACCCCCCATCGAGACAAAAACCAATAGGGTTCATCTATGTGTCGTTATGGGAACCCACATACCAAAGTTCAGCTTGATCGGTCCAGTCAGTCTGGACTTTGCCTGATTACAAGGATTGTATAAAAAAATTCACAATTTCCCAAGTTTTGCCCAAAAATGACCCCCATCGGGACATCAATCCATATTTATGTATCGTTGGAAACCCACGCACTTAATTTCAGCTCGATCGGTCCAGTCAGTCTGGACTTTGCCTGATTACAAGGATTTCATCAAAAATTCACAATTTCCCCAATTTTGCCCCAAAATGACCCCCATCGGGACACAAATCAATAAGGTTCATCTATGTATCGTCGGGAACTCATCCAGGTAAATCTGACTACCCCCAACATCAGGGACAACTCCCGTTTGAGACTGGCTGAGAGAGAATATACTCACCCTCGGGATCTGGAGACTTGTCCGCACCTTTTCTCTTTCTCTTATCCTGTGGAGTGTCATCATCTGCCAGAGAAAAAGTTTCCATCAGACATGTTCCACGTGTATATCGCACATGAGTATTTATCTGTTGAATTTGAAAAAATGCATGCCCTCCACAAGGCCTCCAGTGATCTTGGAATGAATAGTTGTTCATGACCATCTATGGTCCACATCTACAGAGTTTTTATAAGAACTGACAAATACTGCTCAAATTTGACATCTGGTGACCTTGTAATGGCCAGAGTTGTAGCCACGACGGGGGCAGTAGGCGGGAGCACCCAGCACTAGCCGACCGGCACTATGAGCCTGAAATTGCCCTGTTGCCCAGCATTATTTTTTTCTCAAGCACTGTTCAGACTAGCCCGCGAAGACCCCAAAAAGGTCTGCTTTTTGTATGGAGTACTCACCGTACCAGTGAAAATAGCCGGCACTAATTTTTAGCTCACCATAGCCATATGGATAGGTGAGCTATTGTGACACTGCAGCTGTATACATGTATGTATTGTTCTGTCCACAATTGACTTCAAATTGCTTCTCCTACAACCTTTGATGGATCATGATGAAACTTTGTGACGTTGATGACCAAGTTATGGGCCATTCGGGGTGTTCAGTGATTTTGAGCCTGGGTTCAGGGTGGGCGCTGGGCCCCATAATGTGGATCATGCAAAATGCTTCTTCTCCCACAGATGTCAGCTAGTGCACAGTACTACTGATGTCCAGTCATAGTGATAGTCCCTAGGCCCCATTGATACCTTTTGGATGTTAAGGATTTCGTGGTCCAAAATCACAAATGCCATTATGACATAAAGGTCTGCTCAGTTACTTCAATTCTCCTCGTGATTGCAGCTAGTGAAACACATTGAATTTGCCTGTACCAGGTGAGCGACTGTGCCATTGGTACTCTTGTTCTCTATAGCTACAACCCTGAATTTTTATTTGGCAAGGAATCTGACTGCTATTTACTTATCTTTTCTTCAGACAAAAACTACCAATGGTATACCAATAAATGGAGGAGTCGGCCAGTGATCCGAAATCACATGACTCTCAGTTGAAGGAACCCTGTATAAGAATCTGATTCAGCAAAGATAGGGAAGGTAAGACCTGGCTATTCTATTGTGTTACAGATCAAATACTATTGCTGAAACAATACATACCATTGCCACAAATGTCTTTGCTGTCTTTGACATCACTATCCTCCAGCTCATCTGCAATAATATATGAGGAAACCATTCATGCCAATGTATATCAAATTAGTTCGAAACTTCAGACCAAGATTTTATCATTGGGTCATCAATTTGTTAATGTGCCTGCATGCTTGACAGTCGGTTTCAATAACAGTGACTGCCTTTGTAGCTGTACGTTTGGCGATATCTTGGTTTCTGTAGTACAGTTTAACTTTATTGGTAAGTCACTATGCAGTTGCCCAAGTTGACTTAACAATTCTCAACTCTGTTGGGATCATCTGGAGCTGGTTGGGATTGCAGCGAAAGGAGGGAGCAGTTTTTCATAGACCTGTGATCATCCAGGATCAACATGGCCAGGGTTAATTTATTAGCCTGAAGCACTGACTTCAGTTGCATGCTGCTCGCAAAATTCCCTGTTTCGGTAAGTTAGTCAATACACGAGTCTGACAAATGTGATTGACGCATCACCCCATTCAGTGGGTTACAATAGACTGAATATGGGATGTGTCAAATAGAAAGGAAAAATATATGCTGACTCACACAAGTATCAATCATTTCCAGGACTTTACATGCGCATACGATTGGCAGAAGTGTTTCAAGAGTATGCCCCTCACCAAAAGTGTATTCTGACTCTGAGTGAATGGGTGCAATTTGCTCATCCGGCATAATTTGTGGATTTGACCTATGTAGGAAATTGAACATTTCCGCCCCCTTCTCCATCAATAAGTTATCTATCTGTCCATTTATTCGACTCGATACTCCTTCTATATTTCTTGCTGATGACCGAGTGGAGGGTTATTTGGGGTGTAAGCAATTTGAAAGTTTGGAAAGCTTCTCTTCCTTGAGTTTGAACCATATGATCATGAAACTTGGTCATTATATTCGGGTATCCAGGTCAAAGGTCATATAGGGGTCGTTTAAACCAAAATAGTCTCATCGAGATCTGTTTGTAGAGAAATTGTTTCTTTTTACCACAGATTAATTTGATGATCATGGAAGTTGGTCAGTATTGTCACAGACCAATGATTCATATGGGGCAGTGTTGGCACTTTCCCTGCTGATCCCATATCAGGGAAACCGTTAGGGGAGGGGGATTTTCCCTACCCCTATCTTTCCCCTTACTTTGGTCAAATTTGGTTGAAATCGCCCTGAGCCCCCCCCCTGTATTTCCACCCCTGCTGATGCCAGACCATGTAAGTTGAGTGAAACATTTTTTCAGGATAAAGTTCAAATTCACGCTCAATTCTAGTATTTGCCTACCCGAGTTCAACATTGGTAACTCTGGTTGAATGTTCAAGTGGATTGTATTCCACAACATAGATTGAATGATGCAAAAATAACACTGAACTGCTGCAAATATAAGTCAGCTGCTGTGCCATTGGCCCTCTTGTTTTATGTTCTTGAAAGGAAAATTACCGTTGATAGACACATCCATCTCGTCGAGTGTCTGTCCCTGGTATCGTCCTATGGTGCCGCTGCTCATGGCCATCAGGATCTTGCTAATTTTTGCAGCTTGCAGAGTTCCCTCTGGGAGGCGGTAGAAGTCCTCATGGACACGTAGGTTGTGTCCCAGGAACCCTGCAAGCTCTTCCAGGTCGGATGACTTAAGATTTAGCAGCCGGCAAGTCACTGCCATATGTTTCCTCAGTTGGGTGGATCTGAGGGAGGATGGTAGGGTTGCTCCACTTGCAACTGCATACTTCCGCAAGCAGGTTGTTCCCTGGAAATGAGGCCTACGCTCAGCCTTCGGATTGGCAAAAAAGAAGGTACTAGTGATACCGAACGTTGGTCTGGTTTTTGTCAGGAGGTCCATGACCTCAACCAACGCCGGTGACAGTAGCAGTGGCACACCTCGCCCTCTCTTCCCTCTCAACTTCAGTCGACTGAAGAACTGGGCAAGCTTCTGTTCAGCTTGGGAGAGGGATAAGGTTATGTCCGTATTAACTTCCCTCTCCAGATGGCTGGTATATCTGAAGAGGGGTAGCTTTGAGACTTCCCCAGCTCTCCGTCTGTTGAAAATAATCAACACTGTCAGGGCGAGCTGGGCCACTTCCATCCAGTCTTCAATTCTGGGATCCTTCCTCAGGCTGGAGCTCCTCACTGTAATCTCCTGCCAAAGGTGCAAGTTCAGGACCTGGATATCTTTGGCCGTTGGTAACACTGTGGTCTTACACCACTTGGCCTCCTCCAGGGTTTCTAGGGCAGTTGAGGAGACCTCATACTCCCACTCCGTGCTATACACCTTCTGGAATCGCTCCAGGCTTTCGATAAGTTCCTTATCAGGGTGGAGCTTCATGGCCTCCTCCGACAGTTGTATATCACTGAGTGAATGGAGCGAGTGTCCAAGCTTCTTGGCCAGAGATGGTATGCCGTATTTGCGTTCTGCTGTATTCAGCTCGGCAACGCCTTCTACGGCAGTGACCACTCGCCTGAAGTTCTCTGGCCTCAGGCAGTCGGAGATGCAATTCATGCCGTGCTCCTTCGCTCCATTCACTAGTCTGCCCAGCTCCCTCATCTTCTGCCTAATATAGTCTATCTTAGCGACGTCGTATATATTCCGGCCATTCCTGACGTCGAGCACTTTGCCATGCTTCTTGAAAAGTCGTTGGCCGAAACGGATAATTAGCTGGTCGCCCAATACAGTCCTGGAGACTTCATCGTGTCTCATGTCAGCCAAGACGTTGTTAAACTCTTGGCTGACCCCCTCAGGCATTGGCATCAGATGCCGGGCAGAACTTTGAACTTGACGCCGAGTACCTGTGCTCTGTGGTGCGAGCAAACAGATTTTTTGATGGCGCCACAGTTCGTTTTTTACATAGAATCCGCTGCAGAATTTGCAGAAGAGGTATTCTTCAGCCTCCTTGTGATCTGGGGGCTGTCTGGATGGTACCAGCTCCCCTTTTCCAACATGGAGGACTTCGAAGTTGTGGATCATATCCCCTTTGTTCACAAGGAGTCTGAATCCCTCTCTTCTGGCAGCGGAATTCTTTGGCTTGACCAAAATGAGAGCCACCTCCCTCTCCGTGTCGTGTGCTCGAGTCAGGTGTCTGGCTATGTGAGTTTGAGGGATCTCGCAGAAGTAGCAGAAGTGCCTCTTGTATTGCCCAGAAGACCCTGCAATAGTTAGTCCCTCAATCTGTTGAGGAAAGTAGAAGAAGATGGATTGCAACTGTACATGTTAGTGTTTGATAATACGAAATGTGTGGATTTAGCATTTCCTGTTGATCAATTCTGTGTATTCATTAGCAAGAGCTTCTCCTTTTTGATTCCTTGACGAAGTAAAAGGAATCTATGCAGTCATGACAGTGTGTATGTGTGTATGTGATGCCTGGCTTGTAAACACGATAAGTCCAGAATGCTCAGCCCGATCAAATTGAAATTTGGTGTGTAGCTTTCTCATGAGGAGTACAGGCAGTCTGTTGATTTTGGTGCAGATGGGGGCCATTTTGGGGGAAAAATAGGGGATTTGTGAGAAATTGATATTCCGATGAATCTTGGCTTGTAAACATGATAAGTCCAGAATGGTCAGCCCGATCGAATTGAAATTTGGTGTGTAGCTTTCTCATGAGGAGTACAGGAAGCCTATTGATTTTGGGGCAGATGGGGGGTCATTTTTGGGAGAATTAGGGAATTTGTGAAAATTTGATATTTCGATTAATTTTGGCTTGTAAACACGATAAGTCCAGAATGCTCAGCCCGATCGAGCCGAAACATGGTATGTAGCTTTCTCATGAGGAGTACAGGAACCCTATTAATTTTAGTGCAGATGGGGGGGGGGGGTCATTTTTGGGAAAAAATAGTGAATTTGTGAAAATTTGATATCCCGATCAATTTTAGCTTGTAAACACGATAAGTCCAGAATGCTCAGCCAGATCAAGCCGAAACTTGGTATGTAGCTTTCTCATGAGGAGTAGGAAGCCTATTGATTTTGGGGCAGATGAGGGGGAAAATGGGGAATTTCCTATTGAAAGAATACCAGCCCCTATCATATTTAATGTAAACCTGGTATCTTGAGATAGAGAACAAGGCTGCTTTGTCTGATCAGCCTAAAATTGAGTTTGTGGCTTCCGGATGTTGAGTACAGGAGCTATGTTGTTACTGGTGTTAACTGAGGGTCATTTTGAGCCAAACAAATGAACAATTCTGCCTTGTATATAGGCTACCATGATTCCACAAGTTCTTGATGGCTGAAGCTCATATGTCTGTATGAGTTGTATTGTTCTGGGGTCAGGTCAAAGGTCATCTGCAATCACTATCTCTAGAGGAATGATCTCATAATGCTGTAATTTGATGTATGTGAAGCTCCTCATGGGAAGTATGAGCCCCCCCACATCATAAGTGTGAAGCAGGGGTCTTGAGTTAATGTGCCCTCCTCCATGTTTTGAGGTCAAAAGTCACAGGTGAAGAGTCAAGGAATCACTAAGCCTTTCGGCTTTCTGGTTTTTAGCTCACCCCAGCCAAATGGCTAGGTGAGCTATATTGTGATCGTGTAGTGTATCTATCTATCTATTTATCTGTCAACAATTGACTCCAAATTATTTACTCCTCCCACAATGAAGGTAATAGTTTGGGCAAGATTTTACGAGTTTAACCAAATTGTTGACATGTTGTTACGTCCGAAACAACATTTAGTGCTAGCTAAAAAGTTCAAGACCAGAGAGGTTATCCAAAATTCTTATGTGCTGTTATATTAAATATTGTGACCTACATGATTACACACCATGAAAAGAATCAGATGACTATTGTGGTTTTCATGGAAACTTAAAAGAAGATGCCTGGAATTGCTGTCAGTACTTCGTGGATGATACTGCATATGGCCAACGTCCCAGATGGAACCAAGCGCTCACGTTGTGGTTGTGCATGCTCAATTCAGGCTAATCAGTTGTGTTTTGCCGAGATATAGGTTCTTAGGGCCCCTTCAAATTTATCGCTTTCTGCTATTGCGACGATCGAATCTGGGAGTAGATTTCATTCTTTAATCGTCCTTGGTAGAAAAGTGAATTTGTAGCAGTCGTTGTTTGAGGCCACTAGCTGGTAGGCTCTGCTGTTGTGGTGCTGTGAAGATCAGTGAACTGGCTGAGCAAGGTTACCAATTGAATTCCCAGGTGACCATGGATTGCCTTATGGAAAACTACTAATCTATTGATTTTGCGCTGTTCTGGCAGTTTTGGCAGAGTTCCACAATTTAAAATATTTTGTGTGACAAGTATAGTAGAGAAAATGTCTATATAATCAGTCAGTCAGTCACTTCTCATCATGACTGCAGTTAGTGAAACAAATGAAATTCACTGGCACCAGGTGAGCTACTGTGCTATTGTTATTCAGCCCAGGTCATCTAGGATATGTAGCATTTGAGTTAACTTACATCAACGTCATCATCAGATCCATCATCCTCACTGTTGGATGAGAGCTATAGAGACAAAGAAAAACAATGTGTGTTACTGTTTGATGTAGCTTCAGTCTATATCTACTCATTTATCTCGTAACGTGATTTGTATAGGTTGCCATTTACGTGTGATGACCACCTAGCTCCTTCAAATTGAGGCCACACTTCAGAGACATTTCCTCTAGGGCCCAATCCTAGGCCCACAGCTAGATGTGACACTGATATAATCATTACCCATAATGAAACCCATAAAACATAGCCAAAGGGGGTATTGGATATTCTTGATGAACCCCCATTGGTCTCGGACGGTAAGGTTTGCTTCCGGTTCGTTTATCGTTCAACAATATGGTAATTGATGCGGAACTTGATTGGAAATGCTTGATCAAAGCTTTCTAAAGTGTGCTGAAGATATTTCCAGTTGTTTTGCACATTGACTTTGGTGGTATATTGTTCTAAACAGAGTGGACTTTTTTACCCCAGCATGGTTCTTTTTTTACCCCAAAAACGGTATTTTGATGGGGTAAAAAAAAACCACCCCTTTTCTGGATTTTTTCCTTTACTCTTTGCGATTGTAATTTTTCTCATGGCTGTACAGGAAGGTACTCCCACTATAGTTACCTGACAATACTAGAATATAGCTTGAAGCATCTACCTAATGAGTTTCATTCCAAAGTTTAGGGAAACATTTTTTTAACCTGTCTTACTTTTAAGTAGCTTTCATGCATGTAGCGTGACGTCCGTGACACAGAAGTTCTATGAAGAAATAGCCACATATAATTCAATGAAATGTGCTAATGTTGTCAGTACCAGCATGGAAGCATTGACTGAACATCCAGCCTCGACAAAAATGACATTTTTGAGAACAACCTCGCCCATATATTCATATACCATGGGATCAACGAGGCTCTTTGAGGACGCATTGAAATATTTAAACGACAATGTTCCTGTTTGGACTCTGCCATGTTTTGGTGAAATTGACACTACCCTACACATGGCTATATTTTTTGACCAGATTAGTATTTCAGAAAAAAACATGATTTTTAGCTCAAACCAGCTAAGCTGGTTGAGCTATTGTAATGGGACTGTCACTCTATCTATCTATGTATCTATCCAGTCTGTAAACTCTTGCCTTTTTGGCTGCCAAATGTTCATTCTTTGAAGGATGT
>JAUOBX010306714.1:0-11141 GCA_032360705.1 Eupentacta quinquesemita
TAATTAAAGAGTGTCCTTCCGACGCAATCCACCAGTGACCTGAATATTTCTTACAGATCGGACCAGCGGCTTCGAATTAGTGTTTGGAGTCATGCCAGTATTTTTGACCCAAGCCTAATCCTTATCCCTCTGGCAAAAGGAGGCTCGTTTGATTTACTTTCAACGCTACTCCTGTTAAGGCTCCGGCTTGTCGAACGAATCAAGTTCCCTTATAGTAGGGCTAATTCTGTCCAGTGGAAGGGCTGTACCAGTTATGCCTGTGCGATCGGGTCACGATTTGGCCTAGGCAATTTAGCTGAGGAATATTGGTTTCGGCTTTACCAATCTCTGTTAATTATTTCATCTAGAATATCCAACAACTCAATAACTAGCTTCTATTATTGATCTCGTATAGGCACTGTGATCAGATGGTTCGAACTGGGACAGGGTCAACGTCTCTTAAAGGCCTCTCCTTCTCCTAAAATTAAGAAAGAGTACATAGGCACCTACCAAATTCAAATATATACCCGACCCCACATGACAACCAATTACTTATTTCGATGAGGTTAATACGAGTCAACAACACCCACGTTTATTGATCCGTATTTTCAACTAATCCTAGTTTTCATAGTTATTATGCATTACTATTCTTTGTGGGGAGTACACTACTTCGTCAGTTATCAAGATGCATCGAATAATCTACAATTGCGGGATAGCAGGACGTTGTTGTCGCACGAAAATAACTGCCGACGGCGAATAAGGGCGTGGACAAAAAGCACTCCTGTTGAACGATTGCTTTCTTGGTGAAACGGAAATGTACATTTATCACAATTGAATGCCAATTAAAAATATTTGCGGAAAAAATGAGTAGTGGGACGGATTTATGAAAGTTAGAAGTAGGAAACTGATTTCAATAGAGCAGCAATAATGGTTTTTGCGCTTAGCTGCAGGGATCTCTCCGTCGCCTCGGATACAAAAAAACGCGGGATACATTCAGGGTGAGTTGCTGCTTGCGCTGTAGCTACGATCAGTCTCAGGAAAAAGAAACTGTAAGATGAATATTTTTTTATATTATATATATATTATTTGCTGTGATCATTAGGGTAAAATTTGGATAACAGATAGCCATGACACCCGCCACTACGACATTAGTGAAAGTTGTTTTGTGTTCTGGCTCTACAGATAATCACTGATGTCAGGAGAAATGATCTATAGGACTTCAGACGATTGATAATAACATGGGCAAGGAGAGAACGCGCATTTATTAATAATATTCGTTCATAACTTCTCAAGTGAGAATATATGTTACGCGAGGCTGTGAGGGGATTATTTATTTACGGACACGTTTTAGCGATGCGCGACGTTCATCGATAATTAAAACACAGTAAACACCGTTCACTCAAATAATTACTTTTTGAATGAATGAGTTTGCAGGAAGTTTCCCCAGATATATGATATGACTGTGATTGATCGCCACATATCACAAAATCCGCACCCCGACAAGCATTATGTCGGAATGACCATTCTCCACTGTATAGTGTATGCTGGTTGGGTGGAACTGCAGACAATTCGTTCATCTTTGGGAAACGGGGGAATGACTAACATATGGCTTGTTTTGTTGCCTGGCTGGCTTGCACTCGAAAACCCAGCATCAAGTACCCGGATTTCTCAGACAGAACGTTTTACTTTTTTGGGTTGTCCATTGTGCTGAGATAGACCAGTTGATTTTTTTTAACTGGAAAGAGAAGTACCTGTTTTTCTCAGACAGATTGTTGCACTAGAAATGACGTTATTTTTCATTTCCCATTTTGCAAAGATTGACCACTCAGGTAATGAACTTTTGGGACTGAAGGAAAATAAATTCCCCATGAAATAATTCATTATTTCATGAAAGGGGTCTGACCTGCTTACATCGGGATGTACGTGACAAACTGACGTATTTAAGTGTCAGCAGCCATTATAAGCAGATGTTGTTCGGGTTTAACATCAGAATAAATGTTTTGGTCCAACATCATGCTAGAGTCACCACAGTTCGACGTGTTTACATTCCGATGAGGCTCACACTATCAAAGCAGTTGGTAGTTTTTTTTTATGGAACCTATGTATATTGCCACCTTAGTATATGACTACATGACGGATATCAATTATCTTTGTTCATACAATGATATCATCGAATCTTGAGATCAGGTTTTGGAAGAATATAAATTAATTGTGACATGTTAACGGGAATGTTCACTATTTTCTCGAATTTGCCTGTCGTTTTCGAGTAACGATGTTTATTTTCAATTGCGGTTCACAATCTCTGTTTTTAGTTTACAGTGAGATCAAGTATCATTTTTGAGGATGTGAGATGGATCCCGCCCAGTTCTAGTCGAACATTTTGAGTTATTCCTTTAAAAAACATTATATATCGATCGAGAGCTGGTGACTGTAATGTTTTGTTGAAGAGTATGTTAAAATGAATTACATTGATTTCACATGATACATGGTGTGAGCGAGCACTGGTAAGAACAGTAATATATAAGTCAACATCAATCCCTGTTAACTTTTGCTTTGACGGATTTCACTGAAACAGGGCAGAACGATGTGTAAGCAGTTGGTGTATGGACAGCCCTACCTCTGCATTAGGAGATCACTGAAGATGCAACCTTTCTGACAATTGGTTCATCATCTATAGGTTTGCACCATTCAGCTGGCCTCTTATGCAAATATTCAGTCCTATTCTGTTTGCGAATATCCCATAATGAAACCCCTCATTCAGCCCGTTTTAAGAAGCAGAGAATGTGTTGAATACTGCATTCCTCCGTCAATTAGAATGGGCTTACTTGGATATTGGTATGCAGCAATCCACACATGCCATATATTTATTAATATGACATTCACCCTGTAGAATAGTTAGCGAAAGTAACTATATATTTGCCACCTCTCAGGCATAGTAGGGCGTAATAAAATTCCATTTTGATACAAGACCCAGTTAAAGTCACATCCTTGCTATTGGCGGAGCCGCGTGATCTACAATATCAGGAGACTTTCACCTCTGTTCATCTGGAACTACCCGATAAGATTTCCCCTTGAGGCTCTTCCTTCCGATCTCCCCTGTACAGCTGTACAATACAATACATGCAAGGTCAATCAGGATTTGATTTCAAACTGTTACTTTGACAACATCCAACAAGCACACAATTAGGCCATAGGCCTATATGGTATCGTTTCACAACCATCGTTGCTTTGTCAGCCGGTGTGAGAGGAGCTGACACCCACTCAACCAGTTGGAAGTAAATAGGAGTTAGGGAAATGCAAGAACATGAACTATTCGGTGTTACCTAGCGCGGAATCTGAGCAGAAAACGTAGGTGTGGTTTTTCTTCAGGGTTTCATGGCCACTAGTTCGAAAAATGTGTCATGAGTCGTTTTTTAATGTCATCTTAGGAATGGGAAGCAAACTGTATGTGTTGATTCAGGTGTCCAGGACGAGCCACTGAATGGAGAAGTGATGTTTCCGAAACCGAACACATATTGAGCATGGACCACTACTATAGTGGAAGTATGTGCTAACCACGAGCTAAGAGCCAGTTTAAACCGCCATTCTCGACCGAGCAACACGAACGAAACCACACATGGGTTGTTGACCGCGTTCCTTGCAATCATCAACACATGGAGCCAATTACTCGCTCATTGGTACCTACCTCAACTAGACTAGAACGGCCCACAGTTGCGCCAATGTGGTGACCTAATCAAATCGCGAATATAATTGCGGTTTATACAATAACGTCAGATGATTAGCCGTCTTCAACTGAGTCATTTGAATAGAGTTCACCGGGATCGTCAAATGCAGTCGATAAGACCCTTTATTGAAATCCAACATGGACGACAAAATGAGCAGAACTACTCAGTGTCGAGTTGATGTTATAATCGAATAAAATAGTTAGCATCGATACGATGCAGCAACAATAACGTTTTTATTTTGTTATATTCGAGTTATGCGTGATATATCTCGTTGAGCGAATTGAACACATATCCAACATGAACTTCGCAACAATGAGTTCAGGTGTAACTTATATTTTGCTATTCAATAATGATGTACCGACCAATGCAAATGTGACTGTACTTTTTAGCCTTATAAATGTTTCTTATAGCTGCTATATACAATACAGTATAAGAAAAAATAGAAAATTCTACTTTAGGCAGTCACGATCAATTCGTATACAAATTATGAACAAAGAATGATTTGAACGCTGAGCATAACTGTCGGAAAATGCGAACAATAAGTATAGACAGATGTACATTTACTCCTACGTTTGACTCATCGTGCATCCAGCAAAAATAGGAGAACAATTTAGTGAGTTTGTCTGCAGTAATAATTCACCACCAGGAGCTCTATAAATTCGGAAGGGGAAATGCTTTTCCCTCATGACAATAAAAGTCCCTCAGTTGCTGGTAATCTTTATTTTACAGCCCATCAAATGGTTTGCAATTCATCATTGTTCCTGGATTGCTGTTACTTTGTATCCAACGGTCGGATGGTCGTACTTCATAACCAGCGGTCAGCGATTAGCCAGAACTGATTTCGAGTTTTACTAACGCCAGTGTTGACTGTTTGAGTTACACTTTATCCTGATATAGTGTGACAAAGATTTCACGCCTGGTTCTGAGGCATTCGAATTTACAGTCATGCTAATAAATATGTCATTGGATAGTAGATAAAGAACACTGCTGGGTTCCAGTTTATTGTCTCTATTTCAGCAACTTAGAATTATAGTGTGTTCCAAATTGAGATTCGGCTCATCATCCGTTATTGATCGCAGAAAAAAACAATGGGCAGTGGTGTTTCTTCCTCTCAGTTGCGCCTCGTTGTACATGGTGCTCGTTGAGTCTCCCGACGTACCATGCTGTTGGAAATTGGTTGCTGGGAAATTGTTGGCACTCTTCACTTGGCTTTATGAATCAAGTATATATTGTAGTCTGAATAGTCTTCGAAGTGAGCTATGATAAGAATGCCCAGAGGACCTTTCGGGAAAGGATAAAACAGTTACCCTTGTAAGTGATTTATTTTTCATAATTGAAGGATTTCGTATACGCGTTGGCGACCACTTCGATAATGACTGCCATTTCAGTTACTGTGTTAATTTGAGATAGTGATAAAATGATACTACTGAATAATATTTCATCCCTTTTCACAAACGTGGAGCATTCCTACCCTTGAACTGATTAGGCATACAATATTAAGAAATTTATATATACAGTGGCAACTATTTTGGAAATCCGCGCTATTTTGGATAGTGGTCCAATTTGAGATGGCCTATATTAAAAAAATATACCACTTTGGTATTTTTGTTCATTTATGATACATAAGTGGAGCATTTCCACCTTTAAAACTGATTCAACCCACAATATTACGGAATTTTATATAAGCAGTGACGACCATCTTGGAAATGGCTAATGCCATTTTAGTTACAAGACGAATTTTAGATGGCCCTACGTCCAAAAATGATCACCAGGGGTTACTCTTGTGTGTCGAACACACAGTTCTTGCAAATAATTCACTTATCTGCCGTACTATTTGTACAGGACACTTGTACATATTGCTGCCTGAACTGTTCAGTTCGTTTTTTCTATAAACATCACTTTCCATAGTAAGTGATATATACTTAAGGAATGGTGCGGATTTCGTTTTGCAGATGACTCGTCACGCATCATTGCGCATACGGGGCGCGGAATACCAACCCATTACTATAGGTTATCTTACATTTACTATTTCAGCTACACTTCCACTTTGTTGTCAGTTATCTAACCACAGGTATAGTGAACCACTTCCTCTCTATTATATTGGCAATCCAGCTGTTCACCATTCAAGCCGCCTGATTGACACTATCAACTGACCTTCACCTTCCACATCTGGAGCTCCCCTCAGGGCTCTTTCTTTCAGTCTATCCTGTACAGCTGTATACTTTACTACACATTATTGCACTGTGTTCTTCTACTTTCACAACATTCAACAAGTTCAGAATTAGGCCATATCTGGTGTCGCTTCAGACTTTTTACTCAACGTTAAAGTCATAGGTCTGACTATTTAGGGACCCGAAAGGTCAATCCAAATATGCTGTATGTTTACATACCTTTTATTTGCTTGGTGAAAAGCTTTGAACCTTATTACTTAGTGTACGCCGAATAAGCATCAGTGTAATTCATGGATGATAATAGAATGTTGAAATACATGTTTATTATTCGAGCTCGTCGATGAAGGCACGGACCTGCAATGTACTCTTCCTTTCATACATCCTCCACCGAGCAAGCCACAAGACCCGGGGAAAACATACCATACCGTATTCTCTGAGCTGAAGTGAGCACGAATATCTGTACTATCCATAAGCTCAGTCAGTTTTGGCCGCCAGTCACAACCGTGCAATACGAACAAAAACACGCAAGGGTCGATGATCGCGTTCCTTGCAACTAGTCATTCCTGCAATAACACATAGCGCCAATTAATCGCTTACTGGTGCTGGTGCCTACCTCAACGGCTGAATGACTAGAACGTCCCGCTGTCGCGCTGATGATGTGACCTGATAAATTCGTAAATATAATTATGACACAACAACAACAACGTAATGGAAAGCTAACGGAGTGCAGAGGGTTTTATATTCAACTAATGTAGTCAGTCCAATGTTATGCAGTAGGTGGCACCCAGTGCGTTCGTTAAGTGTTTTGATGGGGGAAAAATAAATAAAAGAAATGCATATCAGAGGGGCGTGGTCTAATAAAAATAAATCGAATGTTTCGTTTCCGCAATCAAGGGGATACTAATACCATTGGGCCCACATGGACTTAGTGAGCTATGGACTATCTATGTGGACCATCCAGCTATATAAATAATAGCAATAACACTTGTAACTCAATTTGCTGAGCAGTTCCTGGAACTTATAATATATACCAAGCTTAGCCCGATGTTTACTGGCAGGAGTATGCAATCCTAATCAATGGAACACCTAGCTATGTGTGATTGTATGAATAAACTCTTCAACGCTGGACAGAATTCGTGGAAGTGGAAACTGGTGACTGGGAGTATTGGGGACAATGAACTTCTGGATGATGATTTCCATAAATCGAGCTATACATTTTCCCACACGAGGTTGGAGTTAACGGATGACATAACAACATGCTGTTCATGTCACACTTTTTGAGGTTATATTGTGATGAAGTAGTGAAATACAAAATATATAAATGTGCAGGCACTGAGGTATCTTATCTTAGCAGTAACTTTTGGGGAAATGGGTCCAATGCACATAATTCGAAACATTGTATTACATGTAATTACGAAGTCGTTAGTTCAATCTCTCTCGAATCCGTGGTAAAAAATATTGTGATCAGGTCTCCTTTGTTTTGGTCATGTTGCAAACGTTGATGACCTTACTAAATAGTATAGGTCTGTTCGATACGTTGCAATGAAAGTGTCGTATAATAAATTCATTGCACGTGACTGGTGCCTAATGATTGCAATAGGGAATACGGTGCATAGGATTATAATAATTATGTAGGTTTGTCTCTTGTATCGTCTCATAAAATAAGTTAGTTTGGTCGACAGAGAACTGATTATAGAGAAGAATAATAATTTTACCAAATGTGAGGACATTATGTGATTGTCAAATGCCAGATGCGGGGTGTGGATTAATGCGCGACGTGTATTGACGGCTCCATGAAATTTAGCTTTTTATTTCTGATATATTATGAAGTAATTTCTCAGCTACTCATCGGTACTTTTCCCGTAAAAATCGGGTGGACCGTTGTGGAGAAACCTGCCTTCGAAGTTGGTTGTCAGGTGAGAACATCTCGCGAAATGAGTGGAAACACTAAACTGGGCGATGACGTCATCGATTGAAGACAATTCCGTGAACATTGGACCTCTCTGAATTTGCATCCATGGATCGAGTAGTAAATATCTAAGTCGGTCATATATGATGCAACTCGGCATGCCGGATCCAATGAGCTGAACCTCGAGTTCATTGCATATTGCATGATTGAGTTATGGTTACTCGAAGAAGCTAGTTACTATCGCCTATATCTATATATAATTACTGCGTCAGTCGAATAATCACTTTTTTGTCTTCCAGGTTCCACAGGATATTCTTGTTCAATTCTTGCACTGGATCAATTTCCTTGACATGATGGCTACGCTGAGCATCACATATTCATTAGTGAATATCGAAAGCTCGTCTACTCACCCAGATACTGCGTCAGTTTTGTTAGTCTCATTTGGGCATGCAACCTATCTCATAGTTACGTTAACAACGATCTATTGCTATCCACGACAGTTCGAACAGCCGACTCCAATAGTCCAATAGGAGCAACGCCATATGCCCGGGGAAGTACTGCAGACAGGCACAAATCCAGGAGCTGACCTCCACCCTATCGTTTGACACATGGTCCCGCGGGGGTGAGCGGGGATTTCGAAACATGTAGCCAAGAAGAAGAAGCGATCACGTCTTAGCCTAACAATGACTATCAATGTCTCAATAGAATATACTAATATATTTATTTATCTCTTACATTCCTTTACTGATATGACATGTGACCTATAGAAGAGTTAGTGGGAACAACTAATATGATGTCTAGTAATTATCGCGATCTCTCAGGCATAGTAGGGCGTGAATAGAGATCTATTTCCAAATGTGTATTAGACAAGACATTTCTTTTACAAAACCAGTACGAGTCAAATCCTTGCTATTAGCAATCCAGATGTTCAACATTCAAGCCGCCTGATCTACTCTATCAACATACCTTCACCCATGTTCCAGATTCTGGAACTTCCCAATACGATTCTTCGTACAACTGTACAATTTAATTATATAGTTGGACATAAAAGTTTACATTTCAAAACTGTTGTGCCGGGATGTTCTACTTTGACACCTATCGACAAGTACAGAATTAGGCCAACACCAGTATCGATTTACACCAATCATTGCTCTTTCAGTCGGTGTGAGATGAACTGATACCGACTCGAACTGTCAGTGGTAACGAGGAGTTGAGTGTTACCTATATGGATCGACAGCTAGCCACAGCCACAGTCACGTAGGTCCGACTATCTGGGATCTCGGAGGATCAATCTACAATTGACTCTGTTACATACTTTCTAATTGCTTGGTTACAAGCTTTGCACCGTATTTCTCTTTCTACTCCATATAACCATCAGTGTTTTTTCCATGAATGAGAACAAAATGTTAAAATTCATGTTCCGTATTGAAACTCGTCAATGGAAGCACATCTACCTTCAATGTATCTAGCCGCAAACCCTGACTGCTTCCTTCCATACAACCTCCACCGTGCAAGCGACTAGACCTGGGAATGACAAACCGCACCTTCTGAGCCGAGGTGGCCACGAATATTTACGCCATTCACGAGCTGGGACAGTTTGCCGGTCTCAACCGAGCAACACGAACAGAAACAGGCAAGGGTCGATGACTGCATTCATTACAACTAGTTATTCCTGCAACAACACAAGGAGCCAACGATCGAATAACTAAGACGTCCCACTGTCGCGCTAATGCTGAAATCAGATCGTAAGAGAATTATGATATATACTATTGCGTAATAGAAAATAACCATCACCAACTATTTGATTTGATCAATATCCATCGTCATCCCCGAATGCAGTCGAATGAATACTTATTGGAACCTATATTCAACGACATAATGAACACAAGCTCCGAGCAGATGCTGTAATCCAATCAAATAGTATAAATCATTACGATACAACAATAACTTGCGTAATATAACCCAAAATCACTTACTGAGTATTTCAATGAAGTGGTTCACATGGTGCGTCATATTTCTCGTTTGGCAAATTTAACCCATAACCAACCTAATGAACCTTGCGACAAGACTGATCATTTGTGTTAACGTATGTGCCGGGTCACGTGAAAACTAGTTGCAATAAGTTGGGATGCGGGATGTCCTTCTCATTACTAATACGAGGCGAAGGTTTGGTGTCCGCATTCTTTGTAAAATTCGTAGAATAATTTTTGAATAGCATATGGAGTCAGTTGTACCCAGTTGGTTTGAAATTGTAATTCGTTATACGCTATTTGGTAATGATGTAAAGCATGACACTGCTATAGAATGAGCTTTACTCGGCTAGGAAATAAATTTATCCGTTATACAAACATGATAATAAGACCACAAATATTTATTTCTGAATGTATGCCACTATTGATAAACTACCTAAAATATATTTGCAGATAAACGAAATGCTGGATTTGATTGATAGAACCAACGGACAACCCGGGGCAAAGTTGATCGAAACCAAGGATGCCGATAATTACGAGGAACTGAAATATTTGGTTGATTACCCCTTATTTCAAGTTCCTATAGAATAAAACCAAGACAACTCGATAAAAGTTAGGAGCACGTTAGGGAGTAGTGGAATGACGAGAAAATTAGTATCCGGTCACCAGTCAGAGAGGAGGAATATCCTATAGTCTCATTACAACGGACACAGCATACTTTGCAGTGCTTCAAACCTTGTGAATTAAACTTCTCTGGGCCCTCATTGGTTTTTAGTGAGATTGTCTCTGGTGATGATGTGTTACCAGTAGCTCTATAAATTATGTAGGCTGGAAACCGTTTCGCAATACTGATACAAGTCCTCTTGTTGCTGCTAAGCTTGATTTTACAACCCACTAGATAGTGTGCAATTAATTAGTTTCGCCGGTTCGCTGTCAATTTGCATCGAACGATGGGATGGTCGTATCTCATCAAGGTCAGCGATGCGACTAGCCACCAGAACCAACTACTATTTTTCATCCACGCTACTGATAAGTGGATTAGTCAGGTCTTTGCCTGATATAATGGGACTTACGATTCGTTTCACATTCGAATATACAGCTGAAATTTCCAGCAGTACTCAGTCCATGGATCAGTGCTAAAGTTGGACTGTGTGTGGGAGTGTTGTGTCAGGGAAACCAAGCTCCATGTTTCGAATAAAATAATAACATATCCCACTGCCGGGGCACTTCCGGAGGCGTGAATGGTGCGGCAAACATACCATCGTGTTCCGTTTACACGGGATCCAGTCAGAAGAGAGAGGGATGTCCCTGTAGCTGATGATCGACGCAGCTTTGTGGGTAGGTCATGGCACGTAAGTTGTGCCTCGCTTATACAGGGCTGGTCGCA
>JAUOBX010306825.1:0-11140 GCA_032360705.1 Eupentacta quinquesemita
TGAGGGGTTTCCACACATGCCCTCTTTCCACCTGTGCCAGTTTGAAGTAAATCTGTTACATGACCATTGGCCTTTAAGTTTGGTGCATGTGTCTGAAGTTGGACGTGATACTTTTGGTCACCATCACCAATTATCTAGGTCAACCTAAATTGTACATGTTATACATTGTACAAGTTGGCCTTCCCCTCGCACTCTGTATGGTTACTCCTGATGAAGTCTCTCACATACACAACAAAATTATATGACTGCTGGTTAGTGTGTAAACTGTGGAGACCAACATCATGGCCACATTCAGTTGTCAGGCCATCTTGTGTGATTCACCATTTCAGCTCTCAACACAAATTGTCCACAACCAAATAGATACACAAAGCGAATGAAGAATTTTGCTCCAGTATAGCTGAACCAAAGCACAACAGTGCAATATCATGTTGTACAAGGTCACTACATACTGAATATTCATCCAGTTTGAGCTATCAAACCATTGCTTCTCTTGTTAGCCTTTTTGGCACTCCCCAAGATCCATCCAGTCACTTTCAATACTGTAGCGAATAAAGAATTTTGCACCAGCATAATTACACCAAAACATAACAGTGCAATATATGTCATACAAGGTCACTACATATTGAATATTCATCCAGTATGTATGTTGCATGACATGTATTTTTTCATCCAAAACCCTAGGATAAAACCACTCATCTTAGAGATACTGACTCCCACTGCTTGTCTATGATATATCCAGTTTACAGAGAACACAGAAGCTTCTCATGGTCGTTAGACTGCTCAAAGACTGCCACCCTCCAGGGCTCTGGTAGGCTATGAACTTTTTTGGCATACCCCGAGGGTCAGTCTTTGGTCCATAACACTATACGTTCATCTTTCCACCATCAGGAGGTTCTAATACCGATCCACGCAGATGGAGATGGTCACTGCTTGGTCCATGGTATATCCAGGGCCCTGGTTGGCCGTGAGCTGTTCTGGCACGCCCTAAGAACCAGCCTTAAGACACACTTTCAGGAGAAGCTGGACATTTACCAGGCCATGTTCCACGACTTTGTGGACTCAAAGGAGTGGGGCCAGATCATCGCGGAGAGCGACCCAGACTTTGTTCCCGGCCCCAACGAGGAGATGGGGTTACAGAACATACACGTATTTGGACTGGCAAACGTCCTCCATCGACCAATCATCTTGCTTGATTCTCTGAGCGGCCTACAGAGTGCTGGAGACTACACTGGTGAGTTAGATATATTTGTATATAAACAGTCCGCAGTTGTATCACAATGTGATGAGCAGTACTGTGGCCGAGCGGTGTTAGTGACCACCAGTATACAACTTTCAGGCCTATTCCGGGTTTGATTACTAAACTCGGCACTGGGCGTTTCTCTCCAGAGCTGTGGTTGTACATGCAGTTGTGATTGGTGGTGTCCTATTGTACAGGTTCTTCTGTTGCGCAGTGGACTACTGTGGTAAGTAGTTAGACTGAAAAACAACCTCTGCTCATTTGACACTTGAGAATGTGGTAAGATCCTGGGGTTCATTGCTTTGTTGTCCGTCAGATGGGGACATGAAATAGCGGTCCAGAGAGCAGGTTGAGATTGGTCACCCCTGCCTCGATAGCATCTGAGTACTAGTCAGAAAGGCCAGTGGCCAGGGATCCTCAATGGGATTTCAGGGGCATCCTAGCTGAACATGTATCATTCAAATCAATTTAAAATAAAATTGAATAATAAAGGAATAGTGCCAATTAGTCACATGGGATCATGCACAAACACGGAATGAGCTAACATGATGCCAAGCAATTTTTCGCATCTTCCCTGAGGATCAATTGGGTCAAACCTGTAACCCCTGGGTGATGAGTTATATGGAATTAGGAAGGCTATGGGGTTGCTGGTTCGGACTTTTATAGCCAGGTTCCCATATGAGTATCAACGTTTGCAGATTCACTAACCCGTTCTGTTTCGCTGATTATTAGCTTGACGCTTCAACCACTCCCCCGGTATCTAAGGACGTTTCCAGATCACCTATATATCTCTTTTCTTCCTTGCAGGTGTATTCCTACCTGCTCTGGTGGAACCTGAATCCTGCCAGGGCCCGGATGGTTCTCTCAACAGACCTCTCTGTATAGCCTGGAGTAGCTCAGGGAGGAATCACTTCATTGCTCTGGTCGGGGTCAAAGGTAAACATTGGTTGAGTACCCTGTGTCTGCTCACACAGGTCCTTCCAGTGTATGTGCATCAGTGTTGGAGGACACAAGACCGGTCTTGGACTCAGATGCTAGAGACTCAGTCTCGGACTCGGTCAAGGCCCTAAAGGACTCGGGGACTCACTCGGGGACTCAGACTGAGTCCCTGTCAGAGTCCTTCACTGATTTTTTGGCAAGCAAATTCCTCGGTTATCTCACCCATAACGATGAAAAAATATTGTATCGAACATGCTAACAGTACTGAGATAACAGCAACGATGCATCCAACTTCTTGATAGGGCCGATTCATGTTTTTGAGTAGCTTAAGCCATGTAGGACCACACACACATGTCAGCAAAACCTAATAATGTACATTTTGGCTGAAATGCCGAGTTTGTATAGGGACTCGGGGACTCGGACTCGGATGCTAGGGACTCGGTCTTGACTCGGACTCAGAGCTAAGGACTCGGACTCGGATGCTAGGGACTCGGTCTCGGACTCGGATTGAAGGGACTCGACTCCATCACTGCTTTTCAATATGTGGAAGTACTATTGTGCAGCATGACAAATCAGGAACGAGGCAAACAGTATGCTGACATTAACAATGATTCTGTTTCAGCTCAGTGCAATGGTGCGAAATTGGCGGATATCGATGAACAGTGGTGAAATTTAGGTGGTACAGTTTTGCTTTTTTCATTAAAAAATGCATGGTGAACATCTTCGAATTAGCAATGGGTACATGTGATTCTGACATTGGCCCTGATGTTAGTCGACTGTATGTGTATTGTGTGTTTATTGTTAACACTAGGCTGAATGTGTTTGTGTCAAGGGCTCTAGGCCTGTCTCATTACTGACACCTTTGAAGGTTTTTTGCAAGCGTTGGATGCGATGTTCATAAGAAATAGGGTACATGAAATTGGTAATTGATCAAGAATTTACCACTTTCGACGAAACTGAATAACAAGTTCTGATACACAATCATATGTATTATTAGAAATCATTTATGTGACTAATGTTCGCTCATAAAATAAGTCATAAAAATAAGTTATACCGAGTACTACTGCACATATTTCTGTACATTTCAATTGGATAGTCCAAGATGAAATAGGATTTTTTGTTCAGATCTATTTTATTGCTTGTTGGTGCAGTTGTCAAGTGTTATATATGCAATGTTTTGTTATTATTTAATTAGTTTAAGAATGTTTCAGGCATATTATGTCACATTTTTTGGGATGGTGACTACAGAATGAGTGGGAAACAGATGCTATGATTAATGCCCATTCACACTGTACAAAACAAGCTTCAATGCGAACTCAGTTGCGCAGGTCACTAAAAGTTTAATAACAAAGTGTTAATCCATCGGTGTATGTTTTTTTTCTCTGATAATGATTAAACTATTTGAAGATGGTGATTGTCATGCATCGTTATATATTGTACACCTGTTGATCCAGATTACCTCGCACTCATCCTATTTGCTGATATCGTTATAATATGATCAGATTTTTAAAGGGAAAGTATTCATGAATAAAAGTGGTAAGTTGAAGTTGTAAATATAGCTGCAATATGACCAGGCTTTCAATGGGGGGAAGCAGTCATATAAAAAGGGCTGAATTATTTGCAATGACAATCTAGTTATACCAAATTTCTGCATGGTGCATAGGAGTGGTGAAAACCATCTAGTGCCTCACAACTGGGGAGTTTACGGTGCGAGAGAAAGGGAGCAAGAAGTGCGAAAATCATCACAAAACTGACCCTTGACCCTATTATCAGGTGAACAATTTCCAGGAGGGCGAAGGGTGACATAATTTCTGTAATCTGTATGGATGAAAAGAGATTTTGTTGTGGTGTTCAATGCAAACATCAGTAGCTGTAAAAAGTTATTGGATGTCATTGGAAGACTTGATGTGGGTATACCCATAAGAGACATGTGTGTTGCCCTGTCGTAGTTTACAATTATGGTGATTACTGTTATATCACAAAAACCAGCAGTGAATTGTACATGATTGAGGTGAGAGTTGGTGTAAAATCTGTAAATGAGACAATCCTTGAATCTCAATAGTTCATCCCTATTTATTGATCGATGTGTGTTTGTGTGTGTGTGCGATAGTGTCTTTCAGTGTATGTCTAGCCGAGTTGAACATGACTGATATCTTTGGGGACATGCTCCATTAAGAGTGTGCTTCATGGAAGCAAATTCTTGTCACTATATGTAAGTGGTGACAGAACCAATAGTAATTGTTTCAAATCTTTCAAGCACCTACTTAAACTTATGAAATTCTGTAGGCGAAAATAATGTGATTTGAGACTTGTTCAGGTAAATCATTTATTCCGCATGCCAAGCACTATGGTAAAAGCACTTCTGGTCTACATCAAGGCAAAAGCGATGCGATACTAGTAATGCTTACTCCAGGACCTGGGTTCAATCCCAGGATAGCACCAGGCATCATTCCAGAGATTTCAGCACACAAGTTTCATTGGCGTGTTCTTAGCTTCCTGAATCCGCTGTCGTGTAGTGGACCAAGTGATCTCTGTTGGTTGTCTCAGGCTTGTCAGACGGCTGTTAGCAGTGGATAGGGATGGTAAATGGTTGTCCTGGGAGCAGGTTAAGATTGGCTACACTCCTGCTTCAATATCCTTTGAACACTAGTTTAGGAGAGAAGACAAGTTATCACTGGTGCTTATCAACAATCAAGCCTTCAGTGGCTCACTGAGCTTGCAAAAATCAAATATATTATCATCACCATTGCCTGTTTTGCACTCGAACCAATGTGTAAATGCTATCTTTGATTCTATTTATCTATATGTATAATCAGGTGCAAATCGTGACCACCCAATAGCGATGTGCCTTAAGAAGCTTTAGCTTTAACCTTGGTAAAGTTCTTCCCTTTGTTACTATCTGCCAGATGCGTGATGTTTTGTAAAGTGTTCAGTTAATGATTTCTAGGATTGAAGAAAGTGTGATTTCCATCGTCCATTGATTTTACAATCTGAAGCTGCTACTTGTATGATGCCAGTTTTTGTCTAGATCAATGGACTTATGTATTTATCATCAATATTAGAACCTCAACCACACCTATGTGGCATGAAGCTAGCCATCCACTACTGCGCAGCACAGTCTGCAGAAACTAAAATCAAAGGATTACTTAAGTTGCCAGCCACACCTGCGCAGCCCCTGGACAGCCCCTGAGAATCGAGCTGTGAGTCATTGCCTGTGCAAGTGCTGTATGACTGTATTCGGCTCCCTACACCAACTGTTCGCGAACACCGGGAACTGTGGGAACCACAGCGCCACATCGAGTGAAGCAAATTATCAACAATGTATCTGGAAGATAACAACCGCTTTGTGAATGCAGATTCATTGTGAATTATCAATGAAAACTAACGGAATGATCCGAGAAAAACATGTAGGTCCAGTGAAAGATACTGACTGGAGTGAATGACCTAACAACTAGATTTTTGGAATGCGTCTCATGAGAATAAAAAGAGTTATTGCGTGATACGGTACGTAGTTCTATCGTTACCCGAGGCATAACAATGCACGTGCACTGTTAATTTGTGTTCGAGGCCGACTCGCACTGTTCCCAGTGTTCACGAACAGTGGGTGTGGGGAGTTGAATACAGCCTACAAGTAGGGGATGGCAAAATCTGTGGATGTCCTGCATACGCGCTACGGACGCCCTAGGCCTGCACAGGCTGCGCAGTAGTGGATGGCTCGCTTGAGGATTTTGGTGTGAGATTCGCATCCTCCCACCTTGTAATATTAACTTTATGCTATGAGTTATACACACATTTTCACAGTAAGTAGTTGAAACTGGATGATCCAGAATGGTGTCGATTTGACATGGGCTATGACCAGCCAATGAGCTATAGGGTGATTGATTGTAATATAATACTGTGATGTGCCCAGATCTGGCAATGATGCCTAACTCACCCGGCAGTATCTCTCTGTTCCCCATACAAGTACACAAATGAAGGAGTATCTTCTAGTGAGCAGAGTATCAGGCCATCCGAGGATTTCCCACACAAAGTTATGAAAAACCAGTGGCTGGTGAAGTGTTAAATATATCTGGTATGTGTTGGCTACCCAGGCTGACTGCAGTGCAAACTCCAGTCAAATACAATTATTATTCTAAGGCAGTACTCTGCAAATAAGTATGATGAGTAAAATAGGTCATGGGTATGTTTAATGAGCATGTGCACATGATCAGTGTGCAAATAGGCCAAGAGCGAGAGTACATACAAGCTCTCCACTCAAAGCGTTAATAGTATAGTTTGGTGAGTTTGCACTTGAACCATCATTCACAGATTTGGTTGAGTATTTTATGTCAGCAGAATCATCAATTTGACTTCAGTATAAAGCTTCCAAAACTACTTGTGCACAGTCTGTATTCTGCATAGTATTTCTGTCCATACTGCGTTATAAGACTAATAACATTAACTTTGACTGTGAACCATCGATGATATCTCTAAAGAGGGCAATGATTAGGCAATAAAAATGCCATTGAAATGCATGGAAAATATGTATTGTTCCCAAATAATAACAGTTTGTACTATTCACTGAAATACATATTCAAAGTATGATAAACATTCTCCAAGGCCACAATCTGTTGTATGTTTTACAGCATGTAGAACTAACAGTTTTAGGATAATCAATTTAGGACTAACATTTGTATAGGTTGTAGCTTGCAATAGACTTGAATATATTTTGTTCCATTGAACATAACTGCCTCCATGCCTTATTTGTCATCTCGAAATGTCATCATCAATATTTGAATAACATAACTGGTCCAAGGTATTTTGACTGGACCTTTCTTTCTATCAATCTGTATGGTTGGCCTCCTTCCTGTTCAGCGGGATAGATAATACGCCCACTAAGGCTTGCACACTCCCCATGAGGAATCTACACACCAATCATTCAATTTCTAGAACAATGGAGTATAAGGCTCATCCATTTAGATAGGGTTTAGCTAACTTCGTTGCAACAATCCTCTTATCCTGCTGGGCTCAAGGAGATCAATCTATAAATCGATTTCAACTCATCAATCTTTTTTTTGTTTACACTTTGTCTGGCTCCGTCCCTTTGACAAGCTTAGAGGAATCAAACGAACTACATGGATTCCTGGACCAATGTCAATGGAGAGATATAACAAGAATGCAATGATGCATACTGATTCCTTACCTAGTTGCCTAAGAAATTCCAACAGTTACGATCACCTTGGACCAGACGAATAATCAACAGGGATCATGTACTAGTACCACTATGGCCAACCGACAGACAAAAGTATGAAGTCTCTGCACCTTTTCAAACGACCTTGGACAGAACCACGAAACAATAGGGATCGTGTACTATGTATGAAGTTTCTACACCATTTCGCTCACTAGTTATGTTTAATAGGGGCGTAACACACACATGCCAGCACTATCACATGAATTACTTTTGCCTCTGGCAAGGAATTAAAAACACATGGCAATAATATTGACTCGACCTCAAAGACCCAATGGTCACGAAAAATCAAATCTTCACCAGTTGTTTCTCCCACTGAGCGGAAGAGTGGTATCAGTGAAGTTTGACATGCCACTGACAGTTCCAGGTTCAATCAGTTCCAGGGATCACTCGCCACCGTGACCGGACAATTCCCACTCAACAAAATTGCTTTTTATGGTCATGGTTGAAAGTAAGGATCACATTTTGGGTGGCAATTGTCTGGGTAGGGGTGGGGAACCACTCGCCACAGGTCGTTGTTCCAAGGTTAAGTCCTGTCATTCAGCTGTATGCAGTAACCATGATTGGACTTCTGCTCCTCCAGTGTCTGAGGAAATGGACAGATCCTGAACTATTTGGGATGAGGAGGCAAGTTGGCAGTCCCGGGAGCATGTTGGGATTGTTCACATCCCTGCCTAGCTAGATATCATCGGGAAGGCAAGTTATCGCCAGTGCTTATCCACAATTGAAACAGCCAGGATTCCCCGATCAGCCAATATAAATCAGATCAGATATAGGTTAATACTGCGTCCATCATGGGAGTGGATAATCTGTACATAAATGACAAAAGCCTTTACGTCCATTCCTCTGAAGCCACTCTTCAGGCTAGTTTAATTTGGAATGTTGCTGGTGATCTCATTAGAATATCAACGGTGTGTTTGTTCAAAGCATCAACATTGTCTGGACTGGTTCAACCCACTGTAAGAATGACAAAACTGACATTATTTCGTCATATTGTGTTGAATTCTTGGGCATTCATCATATTCTCAGACTCGCCAAGCACTAGCAGTGTAGACTCACAACAAAGTTGCAATCTTGGATGTACCATTTCATCTCGATGATATATCTTGATGCCTAACATGTTAGGTCTGCTCGGCGTTAAGTGTAGCACGAATATGCATGCCTCACTGATCGCCTCGCAGACCCTGAAACTTGTAGATCATTATGCACAGAGCTGTAACAAAATACATGAGAATCTGCTACCGAATTAGTAGCAGAATTGTCATCCAATCGGAGACATCAATTGGACCGGGATAAGTGAATATTCATTCACAGCGTATGATTTTGATTTGTGGGCTTTAGCCTAAAATGACAGGTACTACTTCCAAATAACATAAGATTCTTACCGTTGTGACTTCTCAAACACTCTATATTCCCTTTGTAATCGCTGTCTGGATTCTTTACCCTAGAGGCAACTGCATTACGATAAGAAACACACGAACACTCGCCAATAAAACCAACAGATAAACAACCATCAGCGTTTCTAAGAGTAGTCTTCCTCCCTCGACTCCTTGACCGCTACATGTACGAAATACATTGTAGGCTAACCCAGTTCCCGTGCGTGTACTTGACCCGGCTCTGTGAGTGAATTTACATTCGGAGGAAGGGGGGGGCCCAACGAAGGGGGGTGTGGTGTATTCAATCGTTAGTCCTGCAGTTAAGAGATATCAGAGCGACAGTTGACATCTCCAGTAGCCTAAGCTACTTAGATTGTAAAACATCAATATTTCATCACATCGAAGTAAAATATTCCTGACAGATGATGCAGAACATTTGGAGTTACTTATGATAAACTAACTACTGATCTGCGAAGGAACATAGGCCCACTGATTTTCTTAGGCAAGCACTGTGCGTGATATGAGTGGACAGCTGACACCTGACAATTATGATGTGTGCATATATGAATACACAGCTGTGCATTAATGAGGTCAAGTTTCAATGTCGTTGGTGGTGGCAATCAGAGAACGAACACATCAAAGGGACCTCCAGTTATAAAATAGGGAGTAAAACTCGCCGAAATGACCCACAAGGATATGCCTAACAGAGCTCTCTGCATTCACTGTTTATCTGTTTCCAGACTTGTCAAGTGTTGCATTAGCATCAGAACCAATAATCTCTAGCAGTGTATTGTGTAGCATGGCCTCAGCAAGTACTTCCACAGTTCAATACATCCTGTTGCATCTTCAATTATTACTTCATGGTTCCACTGTGAAGAAACTCTAACTATTCAACACATCCACTTGCAATTCTTCACATGCAGCTGCTGTCTCTCTCGTTAACCAGTAAACATGCATGGTCTCAAGCATTCAGCATCCCAGTTCTTTTACTGGAGTCTTGTTTTCTTCAGTTCTCTCTGTATTTTCTGTACCATCAGGCATGTTGCTGGAATCTCCCATGTCCCCCTTGATAGGTAACAAGTCTCCCCATCGAGTATACCAGGCAGTTTTGTAGAGGTTCCTGCATTGGAGAGGTACAAAGATCACAGTAGAGCTGCAGTCACATTAATGACTAATGATAACACTATCAAAACCCAGATGATTAAGCATTCACAGTACAACTACTATATTGTTTTGTCAAAATTTGGTTAGCTCAGGCCATAGCCCAATGTATGGGAAGCTTGTACACATACACTAATGGAACATTGACCCCTTACTATACTACTACATTCAGTTTTTGATTCCATGCTGGAGGCAAATGGAATCTGCGATGGTGCAGGCGTGTGTGTTACGCCCCTTGTAAACATAATAACTAATGAACAAAAAGGTGCAGCGACTTCATACTTGGCCAAAGTCCAACAAGAGCGCCAATGGCACAGTAGCTCACCTGGAATGTGTAAATTTGTTTCACTGGTGCAATCTGATGAGAAAACACTGATTGAGCTAACATTGACGGCATGATGGCATCTGGGACCTTGGACCAAGAACTCCTGATATCCCAAAGGTATGGTCATTAGTGCACCATTATGACTGTTATTTGAAAAAAGAAAGGTTCTAGGTCCCATACTAGGCCTTGGGCCAGAAATGTGCAAACACCGCCTCCCTCCCCTCTTCTCCACCCCTCAATGGCCCCCAGCCATAGGGCCTGAGTGGGACCTTGGATCAATAATTATTGAATGCCTCGAAGGCAGAGCTATTACACCATCATTGAACATCAGCAATGTTCACCGAAATTTTTAGTAGGAGAGACATTTTGTGTGATTCTACATGATGGGCCCACACTAGGCCTTGAGTCCAAAATTCCTAAACAATACAACATTTTGAGGTATCTCATATAATGGGCCTAAAAGTCCTGAACAACCCAAAGGTATGGCTGCCAAACCATCATTTTGACCAAATATCAGCACTGTGCAACCCAATTCGTAGTAGGAGAGGCATCATGCGTGATTTTACATGATGGGCCCGGAACAACCCGAAGGCTGTTAGACCATTATTATGACTAAACATCCGCACTGTGCAACAAAATTTGTAGGAGATACAAGATTTTGCGATGTTTCATGTAATGGGCCCTATGGCCCAAACCGGGCCCTCAGCCCAAAATTCCTGAACGCCCCCAATGGCCCTCTACCCAAGGATTACTACATGTAACTTCAACCAAAAATTCCTGAACACCCCGAAGGTACGTCTGTTAGACCATCATTATGACCGAACATCAGCACTGTGCACTGAAATTTGTAGGAGGAGAAGCATTTGGCGTGATTC
>JAUOBX010306936.1:0-11140 GCA_032360705.1 Eupentacta quinquesemita
GCGGGGGGGGGGGGGGGGATCCCCCCCCCCCAGAATTTTGAAACCTAGCGCTAACACTGATTTACCTGTGGTTGTAGCCTCCACGTCTCAGCAGTAAAAAAAAAAGGGTGGCCAGGGAGCAGTGAGCAAGTCTGGCTCATAAGTTTTTCGACGAATTTCCTCTCCTATTTTATCACTGGAGTTTCCCTCTGATCTGTCCGTTCTCTGATCGCCGCCTCCATCGCCCTCGATGCCAAGGTGCATTTTGTGCTGACCTCACGCCGAAGATTTTCTGCTGTTATCATTGACTTATCATCACTGAAATTGAGTACCACGCCGAAGATTTTCTCAATTCAGAGTGCACCAAATGCAGATGGGCCTCTATGCAAGGACTCATTCACTAGTCTACACAGAAATTTGTCATGATGTGGAGGGGGTCCCCAAAATTTGCTAAAATAGCTCTCACCCTCTCTACTTCTATGCAAAACCGTAAAGGTTCTTATTGATGCCCATGCTCCATTTGTCGCTCACCCCCACGTTTTGTTAGGGATACAAAATTCCAGAAAAACTCCCACTCCCAAATTTTCAAACTCACCTATTCCACAATAGCCTGCTTAGCAGAACTAATTGATGCCCAAACATATTTTCTATGTCAATTTTTTTTAGGGGGGGGGGATTTGTGCCCTAATTGACACCCACCCCCTACTTTGGCCAGTGGGTGTTCCAATTGACCCACAGGGCATCAATCGGAAGCTTTACGGTACTTGTCAAAGCCTGTTCAGCAACTAAACGTGGTGTGGTGCCTCATGAAATTAGGCACCAGGTGCGCAAACTGAAATCCTAGTTTGGTGTGATCTCTCCTGAACTCATCAACAGTTGAAGCTTCAAATTACGTCTTGCGGAAGGGAGTCCAAATCAGCTGTGACTGTAAGTGTCAGTTTTGGATTGTACCCAAGCTTCAAGTTCCTTCTACCCGCACAAGTGCTGGCGATCGACGTTTTCCTGTGGCTTCCCCAAAGTTGTGGAAATCCCTCCCGAGTGAAGTGGTCTCCTGTCAATCGACTGCTGCTTTCAAAAGTAACCTCAAAATACAGTCATTTTCATATGAACTGTTCTGTCTTTTGTATTGTCCCAGTTGTAATTTCTTGTATTCGTTTCGTTCTGAGCGCTTTGTATCTCTCTGAAAAGGCGCCTTATGAATGCCACTATTATTATTATTATTATTATTTTTATTATTATTATTATTATTGATGAAAATAGAAATACCTAAAAACGTGTGTAGGCCTACTACATAAGGGAAATCGCCAACTGCCCCATGACAATGTTGTTAATGTTCGCAATATTGCGATTGGATTGCTGCCTATCAACCATTATCTAAATGAGAATATTATTTATGAGAGGTTCTCATGAAATATAGTTGTTTGTATTCGA
Source organism: Eupentacta quinquesemita (assembly GCA_032360705.1). Classification (NCBI taxonomy): domain Eukaryota; kingdom Metazoa; phylum Echinodermata; class Holothuroidea; order Dendrochirotida; family Sclerodactylidae; genus Eupentacta; species Eupentacta quinquesemita. The sequence goes on from JAUOBX010306936.1 coordinate 1,411, forward strand.
ATTCAATTGAACTCTAAGGCACATACCTCTGACACGTTCCGTCATATGTAATAACGCATGCAAATATATGCTTCGCAAGATGGCTTAGTATATCTCTGCAGCTGCGTTGATATAAAGTTGTATCCTTGTAACGAACGCAAAAATAGATTGATAACAATTGAGCCGGCGCAATGAGACTAGCTCATATACCTCATAATCTTCTGCGAAAGGTTCTTGATGATTGAAAGTACTCTCAGAGGAGGCAGGATAAAAAAATCCTGTCGAATTTGTGGAAACTGTAAGTAAGAGTTTCTGTTTCAAAGTAATTCAATGAAATTAGGTGGCTCATCCGACGTTCCAAGGGCTTAGTTCGAAGAATTTGAGATGAAGTAAGCATTCCATGAAAATGATGTAGCTCAGTCTGAATGTGAAGTGCGGGAATAAACATACATGTAGACCAATATAAGATCTACCGCAGAAACATACAAACGTTTTCGCGCATGGCTGACAATTTTCATTTAGTCCCAGCTTCAGTTTGAATGGACGTACATTCCCTAAATATTCAACTAAGTATATGCAACATTTATGTTTGAATATCTCATTAGCTGGTAGGATTTGTTGTTTACCGACTGGCAGGGGAACTAGCAGCCGTCAATTCTGTTAAAACAGTCTTTTCAAACCTCTAGTAGACTTCGTAGTGCCAATTGTGATCACTAAATCAGATATTCTAAATGGGCTATATCCGAAATGTCACATTAAATTAAAAAATATTAGACATGAAACAGGTCAGGTACTTCATATCTTGGCAATCCGTTGCAGAAGATGGATATTGTGAAACAGAAATCAGAGTAATACTGGCCAGGCCGCCAGAGAGACTTTTGAGCTGCACAACTCTCCTCACTGCTAGTATCGAGTCCGAAGAGCTGACTAATTCAATATTTTGTTTGTGTATTTCTCCATGGCTCATAATGGTAACACGTATTGGATGTGTGGCTATGGGGCAGGTCTGAGACATAGCGTAGTCAGACAGTATCACAGATAAGGAAATTATACAGAGGATCGGTGAGGTTGACTGTCAACTGCGTGACCTGTGAGCCTAATTGCCCATTAAATCGTTGTCTCAACATTCACTCAAGAAGCAGTTGATTCTGCAGACACCCGATTATTTAGGGCCTAATTTCCCTCCAAATGTCCGTCTTAACGTCCACTCTGGTGTAGAAGAAGCGGTCCATTTCTACAAAGACTCAATCTCTGTCTGAGGCAAACATGGGCTGGTGGATACCAGACATTCATGTAGACATTTCCCGGACAATGACTCAACCAGACCTGCCAGATAGGATAGTTTATTGGTTAGGTTAATATGTATGTCCTCCTAAGATAGTGGTGACACGAATATTTTTCAATATGTTGTATAACAGCTCACATACAGGGACTAGCGAGTGGTACAAAAGATCAGCCTGAAAGACAACCATCGTTGGTCCACACTACAGTGACAAAAGTTCGAACTTGAGCATCTTTTACGGACCTCCCGTTTTCTTAAGGGGCGAAGTAGTTGCTGGTGGAAGTTTATACATTGTGGCCATCGTCTAATCATGTGAAGCTGACTCTTCCATTTGGTAATGTTCTACCTCTACCTAAAAAATGCGGTGTTTGCGACCAATTAAATCGCGCGAGTCTAACTTATGAATTTTATATAATGTGTTATCTTTACGACTCACGACGTGTCTTATCTATGGCCTTGATTGTGCTATCTCTGACCTCGATGTGATACTCTCTCATATATTAGTGACGTCAATTAAATGTACAAAACATGTTTACAGTACGTTTACTATTACATTGATCGTAGACTGATCGTTGGCGAAGTCGGTCGGTCGTGTCTATTGAATCATTAGGTTGTGCGTCAATTGGTAATCACCTGTAAGCCCCTGAGGGAAACAATGTTTTCGTCAACATGTGGATATTGTTGACAGACAATTCTTTGCAAAAGTTGCGACCAGTGGAGAGGAACTCATCAATTATTCCGCTCGGCTGATTTATTTGTTAATTCCTTTCTCTGGAAGTTGATAAACTGAATGAATTCAAAATGACGGACTAAGAAGTGTGTTGAATTTTACTTCAAGGCTTCACGGGTAGATGCTCATCCAAAGTAGAGCTGTTTTTACAGCCATGATTGACCAACTTGACCAACGGTTGGGGGATCTTAATTGTAATGATGATGATACTTCGAACCTGTTGTATACATAATGTCGAAGACGCGAGTCGACATTACATACTTTGGCTGGAAAACCGTTGATGATACAAATGTCACAGCTTTTTTCAGCTAATGACCAAGCAAGGTTGCATCAATCAGCCAAGTGTTATTACGCAAATATTCACCAGCGCTCCATGTGCATCGTATAGTGGCAGAGGCTGCCTGAGCGGGATGCAGAGAATCTTTGAAAAGATTTAGGAAGACATTAACTTGCGCTATACTATAGCATGGCACTCGTGTACTTGTAGTTTAATTCCCAGCAAGTTGGGGCAAGAGAAAAGAGGTCGATTACTAGAAGAATTTCCCTTATAATGAACCAAATATTCATCATTTTGCGCTCGAAAAGTCAAAAAGATACCTTGCTGCATGCTTCAACTGAGTAATGAGTCATGTGTGGGCCTAATTACCTGTCAAATCGTAGTCAAATCGTAATTTTAACGTCAACCCTAGTGAAGAGAAGGCTGTTACTTTCCCAGACACCTAATCCTCTTCTAAGGCACTTATTAGTGTTTCAAAATTGGCTGTTACGTTTAATGCCGAACATTTAAGATACGTGGGCGTATTCCCAGCAAATACAATGATCCACATGTACTCATAATTGATCTACCCTATATTTTCGCCAAATATAGTTTCAATTCAGTGAGTCCTAGATTATTCTTGTGGATTTACATTGTTCACACGTTTTTGTAGCATATGCCTAATTGGCGTTCAAACCATACTATTGGATGAGTTCATGTCATCATCAAATACAGATGCACAAGAACAACACGAACCTAAGATACAATCAACGACAGTTAATCTGATTCCTGTATCTAACATCTCGCAATAGCAGTAGCAAAAGTAATAATGCCCAAATCCCGCCATGTCATTATTAATACTATGAGTCACGGATTTACATGCCTCATTAATACCAGACTATTATATCTCCTCAAAGGTAGGCCAATTTAGGTAGACTGGTTAGGCTATTAGGTTACGCCTGTCAGAGTAATGTCATAACGGTGTCTCATGTTAGCCTCAATATTTGACAGTCGGTGCATTACGGTACAATTGATAACAACACAAGTACCCTAACAATTTGAGGGACCGTATTTTACTCTATTGGCAGATAACTGTAATATAATTGCTATCCTACCAGACTGGTATAGCTTATCAAAGTAGGACACTCAAGGTAGACTGGTTAGGCTATCGGGTTACACCTGTCAAAGTACTGTCATAACGGTGTCTCATCTTAGCCTAGTTAACTGACAGCCAATACATTACGGTACAATTGATTAAAACACAAGTACCCTAACAATGTGAGGGGAAGTACTTTACATTGGTGGTATAAAAGAACTGTAATGGGATTGTTATCCTAACAGACTAATACAGCTTGTCAAAAGTAGGCCACTCAAGGTAGACTGGCTGGGCTATTAGGTTACGCCTGTCAAAGTAATGTCAGAACTGCCTCTCATGATAGCCTACTTAACTGACAGTAGTTACGAAACAAGTAGCATAACAATGTGAAGGACGTTGGCCTATTTCACCTCGATGGTGATGAGCCGTTGTGGAATGGTTCGGCTCTGAAGGGCAAAAAACTGTCTTCGCATTCTTTGCATTAGTCGAAAATGGCATACATTTTTTGGCATTTGTCATGTGCTAGCTAGAAGTTTGGAATGATAGATTAATCCAAAGAGGAAAAAGTGGGGATCGATGGATCATGGACTGAAACGGAGCGATTTGTCAATGAACACCGGAAACGCTGGAAACGCTGGACGGCCGTTAACGGGGTGTGAACTCACAGCCTGTCGATCATCAAAGCCGGTAGCTCTACCGACTGGTAATCTGATTACCAGATATCTAGACAGAGCGTATAGAGAATGTTGTGCGAGGTATAAGGCATAACCGCATAGTGTTTGCGTCATGTTCTTCATTCGAAACCTTCACCTTCCTAGTCGGTAGGTCGTTTGGTCTAAGCTCTCTTGGAACGCAATCATAGTAACACCTCATAAATGAATTGTTGACTTTAAGCATCAATTGACTGTCAAACCTTGGAGTAGATGTCTAATGGATTGCATATCGCGTCGTTAATTCGTTGAACAACAAGGTCAGTTGGCGATCGATATTCCAGGAGCACATAAATCAGAAGTGTGCGGGTGAATTCGGAAAATTTAATATAAAGTAGGGTCGACCTGCTAGGCTACAACTTATGTTTTTTATACATGTACTGACTATTTGTCTGAGTGTATGAGATGTATACATTTTGAGTAATTGGTGTAAACCTACTTGTTTAGATATTCACTTGTGTACTCTCGTGATTTCATGTATTTTGACCTATTAGTGTGTTCACGATATGGCAACCCGAAGTGACTTCTGAACATAGAATGACGCACCCCTGTCATGTCAAATGTCCAGTTTCAAATCTCGTTCCATCGACTCTTCTAAGCCCCTTTGATTCAATAATTAATTCAATTGAACCAAAGATACTCTTTGGAAGTATGAAATGTAACAGTCCGACTAGTTCTAGTCTGCCTGACGTTGGACACTATCTATCCATTCCGAATCGCGGCCCACATCTTTACTTCACTCAATTCACAATTCACACGAATTACCAGTGATGCAGTAGAACGAGACAGTCGTAGAAATTCATATCGTATTTGTCAAAATAAAACACATATGGGTGTTGAAAAATCACCTACATGATTAATCCTGGTAAAAATACAATACAGCCCAGTATGTTAACTTACTCCATTGAGTCGGTAATTGACTTTTACCTACTTCACTATCACTGATATACATGCTCACATCTAGTTGGCTGCTCAGCAATGACGTTTCTGAAAAAGATTGCACATCAACTTTTAACTTCTTGCGATGTAGAGTTAATTATTTCAGTGCTGTGTGGATTTCGTGTGCAGCGCCTGTAATCTTTCCTTGATTCCTCATTCAAAATGGATACTTTGAGCATGTCATTTAGATACGTGGGAGAGCGCTACATGAGCAAGAGATATGATTATACATTATCAGAACATTCAGCACCTTAACTGCTCTAATCCAGTTATGTAGAATACCAGGCCAAAGTATGATAATCTCTCATCTCTCGAGTCATGGATGCTTCAGAAAAAACTAAGCCACTCAAAATTGAATATAAATATTGAACAACAAGGTTACAATAAACGATATTCCGGAAGGCAATTTATTTATTCAATAATCCATTAGCTACGATACAAATCCCAGTATTACAACGGGTTGAATACTTGTCCTAGATTGTAGTTCGCATTTGACAACTTGCCCTCGGCAATCGAAACCTACTTCACACATGACACACATCAGAGGAAATTGCTGAAGGGCCCAAAGAATCGATATTTCGGTACATTAGGAATTGAACACCGAAAGTGTCGCGCAATTCTCGAGTTGCTAAAAATTATAAAATCTCAACTCTTGGAGAGTCAGGTAGAACTTATGCAGTCAGTCGACGTCAATTGAAATGTGTACGTTTGAATTAACTGAAGATCGCACGATTCATCCAGATACTTATCCAGAAGGGCGTTATTTTCTATCCAGAAGGGCGGTAGGCAGGTGGGCATGTGGTTTGTCTGATCGGCCAGAACGTTCCCGTAAACTATTTTACCATAAGGAGATGATACAGCGTCTATCTTCGAACAGAGTTCAATATGTAATTGTTATACGGTCATTCATAGGCTATTTAATAAATTTTGTCCCAAATAGAAATAATTCCTATTTAGTTTCAGACTAAAGAGCATATCCCCGCCGATGACTTTTCGAAACTGTCCGTTAATAGACTATTTTCTTTCTCCATCTTATACCTAGAATGATGAGATTGAGAGTATGTGACTAAAACATATTTAAATAATGTGAACTAGCGGATTTTAGATTCCCTTTAAAAAAAACTGATACCAACACGTGAGCGAATCAAGGTAATTCATTTCGCCCTGTTGATGTTTCGAATGCGATTTGGAATGTTTCTCTCACCATCGTGAAAAAACGTATTGTGCACTATTCGACTATGAAACAGTGTTAAGCAACCATGCACTTTTCTCAACACGTTTGTCCCTACTTATTTAAAGAAGAATTTCACCATGTTTGTTCACTCCACACTACAGATAACGACAGCTCGGTGGAGTGCAAATTTCGGGCGTCAAATCCAACCTGAATATAAATTCAGATCATTATTACAGTTCAACAGTAAAATGTATGTCTCAGCGTTATCCTCGTGATGGATCGATTTCATCCCGAGTCTGTGCTTCCACTTATTGAACCGATGAACGCCTTTGGCGGCTATATATATATATATATCACAACGTAGCATTGTTGTAATACAGTTCTTGTCTCGTGTTTATGTTTTTAAGGGCCTTCCACTATTTTTGAGTGAATATATGTTGTTTTGCATGATTCAGTTGTTGAAATTGTTGTATATACTCTTATTGGCACATTTTGACCTGAAATAGGTCCACAGTAATGTTTGATGAGACAAACTACTCCTCAAGGGATGTCAGAAAGAAGGTACAGTGTCTGTACTCCGCGAATATATGTTACTGTCTCTCGCCGAATAGCTCAGTGTAGAGAAGACTCTGCGGAATGAACCCTAAACTGATAAGACTAAGTGGTACAAACCCCGCATCAAAAATGGAAGAGATCGCATGACCATCAACAAGTTGAATGGTAGATAATCACCTTTGACATTGATGTCATGAAGTGTACTTTGAGTACACTACAATAGGGTACATCAATGATGTGTACAGTACGAAAGAAGAAAAGTAGCCAACCATGTCCCACACCCCACAGAGGCACATTCTTCAGATGTACATGCCCCAAAAACATTCCATGCAAAATAGTGGCTAGAATACGGTAGGAAGCCCAATTATTCAGGAAACAATTCGGCTTCGGATCTGGTCGATTACCTGTTTCAAAAACCTATACATGCAGCCTGCGATCATGTGAATAGAGATATTCTTCGTGCTAGTCTCAGAAATTCGCAAGTGGTCGGGCAAGTGGTGGGGCAACTAACACCGAATAAATTTTGCAAGCAATCCATAGCCCTCGGTTGATCGAGCATGGCCACTCAAATAAAGCATCAAATTCCGCATCCAGTCGCGGACTGGACGTCCCCGTTGTCACATCTGAAACTCCCTAATACTACACTGCACTCTTTAAAATTAACGTCCTACCACAGGTGCATCGTGTGTAATCGGGTAGAAGAATTGCGAATAATGCAGTATTCAGTCGTGCACTCTTGCCGGACCATGTCTATACCATGTCAATTTTGTGCTTGACATATATATCTTTCGAAACAAATCGGCCAAACCAGCACCGAACCGCAACCCTCCCCCATCCCGTTGGAAGCACTATCTAAATATTGAGAGTTCATCGAAAACTACAAATGTCACGCAAACAGATCGCGTTTCGTTCCGAAGCTGCCCAGAGCGTATCACTCATAATTACTTTCTATCGAAACCTCTAATGGCTTTCATCGGATTGTAGCTGAGTAAGATTGGTCGAGTTGTCCCCCGTGGCAGTGTCCATGTTGGGACGACTGGACGGGGAAATATTTAACTTACTCTTTTGGTGAGTTCGACATTCAGGGGAAACAAATGTTGACAGCCCCAAGTGTCACTTTATTCAGCTTCTATGAGCTACACAGACGGTTCATTTTACGTCATTAAAGTGGTACTATACGGATTTTTATTGTACGTCATAACCCATGCTAACGTAATTCTGGGCTACCCATTGATATGACAAAATCGTGACTACGAAAATACTTCGGACTGATTGCTGTTCTGAATAATCATTCCGAGGCGTATTGAATCTGCATTTTGCCTAGCCGTATTTCTTGTTCCTAGTTCTGTTATGAGGTTTCCTGCGCAAACCTACTTCCCTACTAACTGCTATGTAGTCCCATGATAATGAATAATTTCCATTGTGTAATTGTAATGTGTAATTGTCGTCATGTCGTCTAAGGATTCTATGCAGTCATGACAATATATATATATATATATATATATATGTGTGTGTGTGTGTGTGTGTGTGTAAATGTAACGCCTGGCTTGTTAACCGATAACTCCAATCCCACTTGGATATATCAAGCTCATACTTGGTATATGGGTTCTCCATGAAGAGTACATGATCCTTGTTGTTGTGGTGTCAGGTCAGAGGTCAAGATAGGTCAAAGTCTGGCAATCTTGTTGACACGGTAAGTCCAAATTGCTCAGTCCGATCCGGCTGAAATTTGGTATGTGGCTTTGTTATGGGGGTACGAGAATTGTACCTGTGTTTGGCTTAAATCAGGATCAGGGTGAAATCTATATTGTGGCCAATTTCGTCACGGAAACTCCACCCCACTTGGATTGATCAAGCTCATACTTGGTATGTATGTTCCCCATGAAGAGTATCTTCCTCATGGTTTTGGAGAGGTCAGAGGTCATCCGACGTCAACAGAGGTCAAAGTCTGGAGATATCGTTAACATGATAAATCCAGATTGCTTGGTCCGATCCGACTGACATTTGGTATGTAGCCTCATTATGGGGAGTACATGAACCCTTACAATTTAGGGAGATGTAGAGAATTGTGATAAATCGATATTTCAGCCAATTTTATTGTATTAACCGATAACTCCAATCCTACTTGGATGTATCAAGCTCATAATGGGTATGAGTGCTCCCCAGGATGTGTACATGATCCCTATCGTGTTGGGGTCAGGTCAGAGTTCATGTAAGGTCGACAGAGGTCAACGTCTGAGTATTTTGTTAGCATTTGAAATTTGGTATGTAGCTTTGTTGTACAGGAACCCTTCCCCTCTCTTAGTACAGACCTGGGGTCATTTAAGGGAAAGAGTTTAAAATTGTGAAAAATCAATCATTTGGCTAATTTTTGCTTGTTTGAGGTCGTGAGTCGTCCAAGGTTAACAATGGTGAAAAGTGCATTATCCATATTGTTGAGGTTATCAGAGGTCAATGCAGATAAGAAATCACTAAGCCTTTTCGCTTTCTGGTTATTTGACCGTAACAATTTTCAGAGTAAGCTAAAAACGCCTGTTATGTAGATGATGAAGCATGCATTAGTATATCTATATCCTCTCATGCCTTTCAATTCTTCCGCTGACAGTGGGTATCATCAAATCGTTCATAACCTAAGGGTGGGTGTTTGAACACTTCGTGAACATGAGGCACAGACAAAATTGAATGATTGGATATCTAATAGGCCTATAAGCAATGGTAGAGGTATCCAATATCAACAGACTGGTCTCATACTTGGTTGAGACAGGACGTCTTACAGAGTATGACCTGTGATGGTTTCAGCTGTAGCGGTGTCTGTTGCAGTGGGTCTTCTTCCTGGCCAGCACAATGTGTCAGAGAGTCTATGGTTACATGTCTAATACCACTGCTTATAATACTGCACCCGCCTCCAGCTTCAAGTTCCTCGTACCCGCACCACAAGTGCTGGCGATCGACGTTTTCCTGTGGCTTCCCCAAAGTTGTGGAAATCCCTCCCGAGTGAAGTGGTCTCCT
>JAUOBX010307047.1:0-11139 GCA_032360705.1 Eupentacta quinquesemita
ATAATCTCATCAATTCGAGAGGCGACGATTCAATATAAAGTAAACAAGGTGAATAGTTAGCAATTTCGTTTTTCACAACCCTCCCCCAATAGTTTTGTTGGGTATAACTTGTGCCTTACAATATGCCCAAAAAGAAAAACTAGTTATGATGATAAAGGTATTGGAGGCACCGACCTGTACAAACTACAGTCCATGTTTATATTTAAAAAAACGCGGGATATGATCATTTGTATGGTGGTCGTTATTTACAATTCGGCAAAAGAAGTATTTATCGGTACTGAGATAAGATAAGATTAGATAACAGGTTTCTTACTGTATGCTAAAAGTAGCAGTCCTGAACAGTGTTACAAAAAACTGAGCAGGGAGAACCTCACATGCATGAAATCAGCCTGGAATTTCCCATATGTGTAGAGTGTCTCCAATGTGTTCTTGGAAGTGTCCAGGGTCGGCGCATCAATAACTACTTCTGAGAGATCATACCAGAAATTAGCCACTCTCTGACTGAAGAATCTGAGCCTATCGTACATCACTGCAGCAACCTTCCACGATGATTTTGAGACTGTTCGATTGGACGTGCTGGTCTCGAAGAATTGTTCAGCACAATAGTAGCCATGCGTGTCAAATGTACGCGTTTATCTCCTGTTCGCTGAGCTTGGTAGCTGTTCTGTTTGAAAACATCAAACATACTCGATGGGTGAGGAATACATTCATTGCGGTCGTTCAGAAAGACCATTCTTGTTCTTTGTGTACATTAGGCCTATGCTCAGTGTATCGTCCGGTGACTGCTAGAGAGTAACAGCACGCGCGTCAGTGTAACAGTCGGAAAACACATGAACAATATAAACTGTTTAGGTAAGACGTCTCGGGCCGGCATATGATGTCATGAGGTCAGTCCTTCGAGTCAAGTCCTCCACTCTAATCCGAGGACGCTCACTGTTAGGTTGAGACGGTGACCATGTGTCATGATATCTCCATGTAAGGATAACTTGGGTAATCGCCGGTCGGGGGTGGTGAGTACCTCGGGAGTTGGGGAGGGGGGGGGGGGGGGCGATCGATTATCCAAGCTTCGCTGTCGAAATTGGAGCATCTCTGTCGAGAATTCGAAGATAATCAAGTTTATTTTGATGAATAAATTCGATGAACTTGGATTATCAAACGAGATTCCAAGATTGTTTAGCGAGAATGACACTAATGCCCAACAATTCGAAATCCAAGATTATCGCAATTCGATAAACCGGGTTCATCGGTCGAGAATCCAATATGCCATTTGGGGATCACAATCATTTCGATGAACCCGTTATATCGGTTTAGAATTCAAGTTATCAGTAGAGAATCCAGAATCATCAGTCGATGATGCAAGACTATCGAACAAGAATCTGTAATTGTTCACAATAATTGGATAAACCTGGTCGACCAAATTAACCATCCAACTCCCTAACATCTACGGTGCGGACAGATCAGTAGAGCATAAATAGATGGCGTACTACGAATAAAACAAAAAGAGATCTGAGAGAGACACGAGAGACTCGTAGCAAGTCTATGATTTTGGCGGATGAATATCAATCAAGGAATCCTACGCAAGAATCCTTATGATCACGCTCAGTTTGTAGGCTGAATCTTCTTCTTGCATGCAGGAGGGTTGGGATGAGAGGGCGTGCCTGGTGTGGGTGCGTCGGTCGCGTTGTTTATCAAGGGCTCATTCTGAAAATGGAGAGAATGCAAAGATGTTTATTATGAACATCAAACATACATGCTATTATACTAATTCCTTGCCTAATTCTAGTACTTACACAACAAAAAAAACCCAGAAAAACGAAAACAATAGTGATATTAAATTCTATATGGCCAAAGTGCCAGTAATCTCCGATCTTTTCCGTCCACTAGTTATCAAGTTTACGAGGTTTCCTTACTTCGACCTCTGTTGACTCCGGATGACCTTGGACCAGACCCCGAAACAATAGGGATCATGTATTCCATATGATCAACCCACATACCGAGTTAGAAGTCTCTGCACTGTTTTGTTCACTAGTTAGTGTGGGTCCATGGTTACTAGACTTTGACCTCTGTTGACCTTGGTCCCAACCCAAAAGCGATAGAGATCATGTACTCTCTATAGCCAACCTACATACCAAGTATGAAGTCTCTGCAACTTCTCGTTCACTAGTTATCATATTCACGAGGTTCTCAGACTTCGTTCCCAGTTGACCTCAAATGACCATTGACCAAACCCCAACATTATAGGGATCATGTACTACATATGACTAACTGACATACCGAGTATGGAGTCGTTGCACCCTTTCGTTCATTAGTTATCATGTTTACAAGGTTCTCGGACTTTGACCTCTGTTGACCCCAGATTACCTTTGACCAAACCCCTAAAGAATAGGGATCACGTACTCTATATGGCAAATCTACATACCAAGTATTAAGTCTCTGCACCTTTCCGTTCACTAGTTTTGGTGTTCACAAGGATTTGGGACTTTGACTGGCTTCTGTCGACCCCAGATGACCTCCGACCGAAATCGAAAACGATAGGGGTCATGTACTCTAAAGTCTAAATGGCCTACCTACACATCAAGTATGACATCTCTGCACCACTTCGTTCACTGGTTATCGTGTTTACAAGGTTTCCAGAATGTTGACCCCGAATTACCTTGGACTGAGACACAAAACAATTGGAATCATGTACTCCATATGGCCCACCTCCATGCCAAGTATGAAGTTTCTGCCTCTTTTTGTTCACTAGTTATCGTGTTTACAAGATCGTATAGATTCTTTCAGCCTTCGGCACGGAATCGAAAACATAAGAGGGGCAAAGGAGGAATGCCAATGCATCTAGCTCGTCGCCTGCTGCCTCCACACTTGTTGATTAGCAACGAAACTATACCTTATCCTGCTCCCATTTCCTCGAAACTTTTTCGTTGCTGACCAATATTCAAAACCATCAAATTTACAAAACTAATAATGCTAATAATGCTTAGACTTATATAGCGCACGTATCCAGGTAACAACTGATCAAGGCACTTCACAACATTACCCCCGCTCATTGGAACCAGGCACGCACTCCGATAATCACGGAGAGTACTACTAAATAATTATTTCGAAGCGTGACGGATCAAATGTTTTTCCCAATAATAATTCGTTTGTAATATGAGTACTGATCGACCTAATAACTTGACCAAGACCGTGATCTGGTCATTTGTTTATTCACACCCACCTCTTTGATGTGTTGACCGTTATTCTGAAAAGGAAAAAAGTAACTTACGAATGAGGATGGCATGAGAGGGTTTGATATTTCTTCGCCCAATTCATAGAAACTACATTTATGAAAATGTTTCACGAACGTTGAAATAGCATATTTACTATACTATGCAATATTTCCAGGTGTGAAAAGAGAGGTGCTCTAAACGGAAAGTTTACTATTATTAAGAGGAGCCATATTAGCTATTATCAATTGACGAGTACCAAAATATATGTTGCTCATAAAGCCTCACATTGCAGGTGGCTGCACGTGCTGTTTCGATCTCATTTTTATATTCTGATATCCCGTTTCGGTTCTTTTCGAAATCTGACAAATTCAACGAGTGAACCCGCCCCTGGTTGGTTGATCGTCCAAAGGTCGGTGTTCGAATCCTGGCCGAGTCGAACCGGAGACACACAAAATGGTACCTGCTGCATTCGAGGACAAAACTTGATATCCCCCAGGAAACTTGCTCTCAAGATCAAAAGGTCAAATGAGGTCAGAGTAGATCACCAGATGCAGATCACAAAGTCGAACGAAACATTTCATTATGCTATCCCCTGAAATGCTCCGCTTATATCAATGTCCAATCTATCCACATTGTACAGTGGTTTAGGCTGCCCTAACTTGGCACGGCAGACCGGGCTCCTGTCCAGTTGGCCACCTCACTGCCTTCTTTCGATAACAAATTGTGCATTTGGTTGCGGCTCCTGAAGAAGTCTTGTGTTGAGACGTTGATATAGTCCCAATTGCCTGCCGCTGGCTTTTATTTCTGCAGTGCACCACTAACTGGTTTCTGTATCAACTCGTAGGCTGTATTCGACTCCCTACACCCACTGTTCGCGAACACTGGGAACATAAGTCTCGAACAAGCGGGAGTACGTTCGTGAACTACTCCCGAACACAAATCTCACACCACCTCGGCAGGAGGAACAGCTAGTGGGAACAACAGTGCAACATCGAGTCAAACAACTTATCGACAACGTATTTGGGAGATAAACAACCGCTTCGGGAATGCAAATTCATGTTTAATTATCGATGAAAACTAACAGAATGATTCGAGAAAAACATGTAGGACCAGTAAATAATACTGACTGGAGGGAATTACCCGACAACTAGATATTTGGAATGCGTCTCGTGAGAATAAACAGAGTTACTGCGTGATACGGTACGTAGTTCTAACGTTACCCGGGCAAGTTAATGCACGTGCACTGTTGATTTGTGTTCGAGACTGACTCGCACTGCTCCCAGTGTTCGCGAACAGCGGATGTAGGGAGTCGAATACAGCCCTAGTGACAGAGGATGGTGGCGCACTGCAGAAATGGTTGTGCGTTCTGGGTAAAAGCCAGCGGGAAATCAGAAATATAATCAACGTCTTAACACAAGACTACTCAGTCCTGAAGACACGTAGAGGTTCATCGGCGTCACCCAGCCAGCATGCCCAAACCCCCCGCCTTTCTAAGCGCCTGCTTGACATCACGGAACTATCATCTACCACAAGTGTATTCGATTCAAGAGTTTCGATAGTCTGTATTGGAGCATTCGGTTGGGGATACGTGGAACACCTTGTTGCCTTGTTTACCCAATCCACCCGCCAATGCCGGGTTGCTATGTGCCTGCTTGGAAGACGTACCTCGTTGGAAGCGTCTTCAGGTGAACCCTGGTAAACAAAGAGAAGAGGGAAGCCCATTCAATATTCTGCTTTATAAAAATATCTGTGAGATGCGAATAACTTCTGCACTTGCACCAATGCATCAGTCACTCAAGTAGCTACGTTGTCAGTCACATTATTATTTATTCCACAATCATCTGCTCTGAAAATCAAGTCGAGAACAACTGAACGTTTACCAAACTCGGAGGACTGTTCATTTGTGTTTTTCCAGCATGGGTCCCAACTATGGGGAACGATATGCACTGGAATGCTGGAATTTTCCCTATTCATTACTAATGCCAACCCTAATGCCCACATTGAACCCCAATCTTAACTAACAATAGAAAAACAATGAAAGCGATCAGTCAATTCGAAAACACCTTTATCCAGCGCGCTTCCGTTGTCTTCTGGAGAGTACAATGAGAGCACCGGCAAACGATGACCCAGTACATACCTCTTCTGGGTGACCCATTGACCAGTGCAGGCAAATGTGAACCCAGAAAACGAGAAGCCACTCGGACTGTCGGATCAGCGGCTGAAGTACTTTTAACATTGCGATATTACACATCCTCCTTCGGGTGAATTCCCCCGAGTTAATTATTGGTGGTTCCCCTGCTAGCAGATGTCCAGTTAACTCATTGCCCGGACAATATCTTGCTGCCTTTGTTCCTGGCGAGGGCGCTGTTCAAGTTCTCACTGATCACCCTTCCCGTCAGCGCGACGTCACCATCGCCAATGATGCCAAAAGAATGTGCTCGTGAGATCTGGTTGCGTGTGCACTAATCGAGCCGACGCGTGAACAAGCAAAGGGTGAACATCATATCAGACCAAGCACTAATATCGGGATGCCAGAAGGGGCAGACGAACGAACTACTGAACGATCGAGGTATTAAACGGGCGTACTTAGGGGGAATAAGAACCCAGGAAGGTACGCGGTGAGTTAATTTTGGATTAACTGAAACCAGAACCAGACAAACAAGATTGATTAGTCTAAAGAAACTGGAACAAATGGCGTCATACCTTTTTTGATTGGCCATCGGGTGTATTCTGAAAGAAGGAATATATTCAATTTAGTTGGCAAAGCATCGTCATTCTGAGGAGTGGATAACACGGTTGGTCAACTTCCCAACCGTGTGGCCGGATTCGAATCCCGCTCGAGTAATACTGAGAACATGTTGCTTACTTACCATCTCGATATGAGAGACTGAGGAACAGTTTTGGCGAAACAGTTTGTTGTTTGTTCGCAGCTCGTATTCGGGCGAATGGTACACAGTAATGATTTGTTCTCTTTCTCGTGTATGTAGCCTATGCTAGCAATTAAAGTTCATTCATTCAATTGAGAAATAATCCATTCAAATTATAGGGATTATATGTATAAAAGAACGAAATCTGTCGATTTTTACTGGCGAATAACATTCGAGACCCTGGAATGCTGAATGATAGTCTAGAACAGGCGGAGCCGAACTAGATTCAGACTCAACCAGAAAATGCTGGATTTTTCTCACTATTCATTAGGAATAATTGAACATTATAATTGAGGATCATGAATGTTCCTTGCAGAATAACGTACTGTCGGAAGTATTCCATGGGAACACGGAGAAAAATATATAATATAACTTACCCTTTCATGGTTAGTGGAGGTCCAGTCCTGTAGACGTGAAAATGAGGGGAAATATGTCACTTTACATGCGACGAACAGGCAGCATATTCTTTCTTGCCTACAAACCCTTTTAGAAATTAACGTAAATGTCATTGGTTTATTTGAAGGAAAAACTTGCGTCAAATACTACAACTCTAGTTCAGTCCTATAGCAGTATAGCAAGTTCAGGATATACCGTTATACCAGAGCTACAGGACTCGACTCCGGACTCGCCATACTAGAACAATAGCCCTCACATTTCACTGACATTTATCAGTTGATGCGCACTCAATACAACGTGTTCTTCTTTGGCTGCTCACTTTGTATAAAATGCATTCCCTCTATCGTTAGGGTTGGAAACTCGTTTGAGGATCGATAATAGCGTTAGCGGATAGAGGCGATAATTTCAATTCAGTGCGCATTGTTCCTCAAAATCTGTTTTACTCAATAGCGTATCTTATCCGTTCAGATTTGTTGCAGCTTGATCAGTATTTTCTGGGGGAGTTATATCACCTCCAGATATTGGCGCTATTGCAGGACATATCATCAAAATAGACACGTGCATGCGAGTAAACCGCTCACGTGTAAATCACCACATCAATTATGTTCAGTAACCATCAGGGTATTTGAGACATTTTATAAACCATATGAATCCGGCCTCTGATGACCTTGAAGTCACCTTCAAGTTGTACAGGACTAATTATAGTCCACATCCTCCGAGTTTCGTACAAATCCGACGAAGTTAGAATATTCGCCTAAATTACGTAAATTTGCAAAATTTACCTCGAAATGAATGCCAGGATTTCCAGGACTAATTATAGTCCACCTCCACCGAGTTTCGCTAAAATTCGACAATGTTGGGGAAATCGCATAATTTAGGCCTATAGACCATTAAATACCTATAGACCATGAGATCTCCGTCATAGTTTCGGAACTAGCTATAGTCCACATCCACCAAGTTTCGTGTAAATCGAATAAACTCGAGATATTCTTACATATAACCTGCAAAATAGAGGGCAGCAGTGATGTAGCAACGCCAAGTTCGAATTCCTCTCAGATTCCCCTATAGAGTGGACTCGTGTACCAAGTTTGAATTTATTTGATTTGATTTGATCGCTACAGGTTCAGGAAGCCACCGAAGGCTCATCTAGGAACCCTGGCCATGTTGATCGTGGATGAGCACCGGCGATAACTCGCCTTCTCTCTTCGACTAGTGCTCAGATGTTATCGAGGCATGGGTGTACAGTACCAATCCCAACCTGATCCCCGGGACCGCCATTTTACGTCCCCATCCGACGGAGGACCAATGAACTCCAGGATCTAACCACTTTCTCAGATCCTGGAGGAGCGGAAGCTTTGGTTTTTGCTACATGTTACTTTTTGTATTTGCGAAGTTCAACCCAGTAACTGCGTACAGCCGACCGACAAGACTCATTGCAACTATAACCGACAACAACAACCCCTGTAATTACCAAGCCTAGTGCGCAACAGCTGAGCTCGGACGCCGGCGAGATCCCGAAAGTCGTCACTGTGAGTACAGCCACCACTGGAGAAAAACGCCTGATGGTGGTTGTGGGAATTGAACCCGGAGCAAACCGGACCCAATGATCTGTCAAGCGTCACTGATACCGCTCGACCACTCTTCCGAACAGATGTACACATTTTGACAACTCTCATTGAGGGATATGTGTATCTTTATATTGAAACTGTGTCAAAAGTTCCAAATTACATGAGTGTAACCCGGATTTTTTTTATCTCAGCGACTGAGAGAAAAACAAACGAATTTCTCAGTTCATCCAAGTAGCCATTTATTTTACCAGATGCATTCGGACTACACGATAATTAACAGCAAAACTGTATTCGACTTGATCATTAGCTCACAATGACAATTAATGATTGGAGTCTTCTATATGCATTATCTCATGCTGTAATATGTTCCATCTTCATCGTAATGTGAGATGAATAGTCTATACATTATTGTTATGACTAGCAATATTAATGTTAGGAAGGTCATGTCAAGGACGTCAACGGTCTTGTTATGATAGTCCTGGAAGGACCGATGGTTTATGTAAGAATGCTTTCATATTGATTTGTGCAATGTTGATATGTGTATTAAAAATTCCCGTTTATGTATTGATATTCCACCTTGCACTCCTGGCACCTACGAGCCACAGTATAGTTATATGGATTTGTATCATTGTTATTATACATCTATAGTGGTGTTCATCGTGATAATGTGACACAATATCGAATATTATTCCGTTGGCTATTTGTGATTGATTCTTTATCATAGCTTCTACCATTGCGCATGCTTGTTGTGTTGGCCACGTCACAGCGTTAGACCAAGAGATTGGAGTATGTGTGTTAGCCCACTATGATTCTTCCCGAAATCATTTGGAAATTCCTTCATTAGTAGGGAGTCAATGCAGGATAACACCACAGAATGGACGTTATATATATTTTTAGTTCAATATTTCTAGTTTAGTATTAGTTGAATGTCTCAGATATTACTCTGTTATGCCTAATATATCTTTTTTCATTATTTATTTTCAAATTTATTCTCAAGAAGAATAATCAATAGAACAGATACGGAATTACATGCTGACATTCTAGTGGACATTGGTTGAACATGTTGACCATATGGTAGATAAACCCACTCAGGCATTAACTCGTCATTATTAATCCGTATTGAGAGGTCTCATTATTTCTATGACATATTTGTGATGCGATCATATTTAGAATAGTACTTATCAAATACGTATTCTGACAAAACCATTAGTGTCCACTTTAGCACTTGCTATATATTCCGTGAATCAGTTCATTGTAGGATTTACGATAGGTAGTTCAATAAATTCATCAGTTCGCTCCTCTGGGTTTTATTTTCATCTCAGTATAGAGAAGAAAATCACTCCCGGGTAAATAATACCACCAACCAACATAACTTCTGTGATCCATCCGGTTTAAATTACAACGGTAGCAATTATAACCAGAACCAGGACCGTACCACCACCCAGCAGAATAATAATCCGCACAGTGATAACGACTAGTCCCATCGTTGTCACGGTCACGTGTGCTGAAGTACTTGTTGTGTTGGGGAGTCATCGCATCATATCCTGAAAGAACAGAGGGAACGTTTGTATGAGACAAACGTCCACCACGCCATGCATATGTAGGTACTTGTGCTCCAATCGGGATGTATATGATAATTGATTGATAACGGATGGGTAGCAATTTTGGAACTTCTTTTCCTTCAACTCGGAACGTTGCGTCCCTTTGTTTTTTTCTTCTAAGTTACTGCTACGTTTGTACCTTGGAGGTTCTTGGAGGCTCATATGGGTTGCTTATATTATCCACACATATCATAGACTATTGAGTGAGCTCATACCAATGTATCACACTAGTATTGCCTCAAAGACAATTTCAATCGGTTTGGACCTAATGTCTATAAGGCTATTTGCTCGTTCGTGGGCTGTTGAAGGTTGTGTCATGTGAATTGCACAATATAGCATCCCTGCATGCTGTATTAATGGTGTCATATACTAGTACAATCATGCCGATATTCTCAGATTTTTTCCAAGGTCACGTGATATAACTTCACTCTGAAAAGTTGATACCCAGAGAAACGACGTTGGTTGGTGACAGTCACGTTCGTGTTCTTGGAACTCCTGAGTTATCAAATGCGACCAAAACAATAACATACATACATCATTATCTATGTTATACTAATCTAACACCACACATAGATTATCAATATAACGTGCCGGCATAATGGAGGCATTCGAAGGTAAATGATGTGCGGATGAATATGGTATGTATATTGGTTCTGTCAATTCCCTACCATTGTCATTCAGTTATCTATCAATATTCAGTTCGAGTCTCACGCCCAATATTTCTATCTGTTTCAACGGAAAGCGTTGTACTCCTAAGCATTTTCTCTTTTCAAATTCCAAAATAACGATACGGGCCTTTTGAATTATTGTTCTTGCTATGCCTCCATTTATTGCCTCTCATATCGTAGAGCAAAATCACTCGATTTCGCTGCAGTCATTCCTAGCTCTACGACGACGTTATCTGGTTATCATCGGGTCCTAAATTGCATTGCAGCCCTCGGTATTCATCCCATAATTCGTTTGGTGATTATTACAACATCGAAGTTTCAGAAGCTGTTACATTTGTTTCACGGAGCGCATCATAACTCCATTCATACCTCGTGTAAGTGATGTTCAAGACGCACGTAAAGCCTATCGCAATAACAAGATCAGCGTTGACGATCTTGGTTTTCATATGTGTTTTTCCTCGTAATGAAATATATAACAATGTAGCTATGTGTATCACTACAATAGTGCTTTCTTCCAGCACTGGAAATAGAAGGTGATTCTTTGTACAGTATCAGGGAATCAGGTGGCACGGGGAGCCAGGGAATAATTAAACTGAAGAGAACAAATACAAGTTGGAAATATAAAATATAGTAGTCGTAACCTACAGTTACTACAGCATGAAACTCGGATTGTATGACGACAACAACTCATTGTTACGTACCTGCTGTGCCAGTGAAGCTGCCAAGACCACTCAATTTATATTTATCACTCTCAGCGTTGATGCGGAATA
>JAUOBX010307158.1:277-11139 GCA_032360705.1 Eupentacta quinquesemita
TATAGCTGGGACGGCAAACTAACTACGATGCCTCATCTGGCCGATGAGTGCCGACGAGATAACAATGCCAATTCATGGCGGTTGATTCAACATCATGCAGACTTTGTTTTCTTAAGAATACATATAGGAAGATAATCTCTACATCTGCCACAGAGTCGGAACTGAAAACTATGGACAAATCTCCCTAGTGTTGAACTATGATAAGTTGAGTCTTTTTTACAAGGCAGCCATGATAATTCACTGGTCTCTCTTAGGTAATAAAGGCATGTACGAATATTACTTCCAATGAACAACAAACATGAGAAAACAGCAAGATCCCAATGATTCGTGTAAATTCGATCATTTGAAAATTATCCGTTAGAATCCACAATAAAGTTGTATATGTTCCCCCAAAAATTCAAATAGAAGCACTATACCACAAATGTTAAAGGATTATATTCAACCATTACACCCCAAAATGACGCTCCCTCAATTACTTGAGACACTTCGTGGTACATACATACTCACTGCGCTGCCTATCTCTAAACCACAGTGGGTAACGATCTGAAGATAATCATTTAAGTAACCTACGCGTGTACAATAAAGTGGATTTTATCTCATATTATCTTGTAACACGTGTAACATGTAACATCTATATTGTGATAGAACAATTGTGAAGATTTGTCTTGTGTGACTTCCAACAAAAATGTAGGTTTCCCCTATTCCATCTGTTTATCGTGTTAAATTATTTTGTTTATTAGAACTTCTGTTATCTCCATACTTCATCAATAACTCATATGAAGCTTAGTAATACAATTAATAAAACGAATTATCACAATTGAATATAGTATGACAATTATTGAGTATCAAGAAGAATGTCATGAAACGGGCAAATACACTTGAAAACGGACATATCAGATTGTTCTCAAATGTAGTGTTACCATGATTGTCTCTCCTCCGAACCAGGTGCACACCAATGCAAACGAAGCCGGTAACGCTCACAGCAGATATAACAATAGCTGCAAGACCACCTGTGGCAATGCCCCTGTCAGAAGTATGCTCGACTTCAGTCGGATGTACGTCTCCATCTGTGAAGCATCATAAAGTTAACAGTATTTATCATAACAAGATTATGTGTAGCTATCGCTCACTGTGTCCAATTGCTATCGAGCCTGTTTTTAGAGTGTCCGCTTCAGAATTCTGTAGAATAATAACCATATCTCCGAAATCACCATGAAACATTTAGTCAGTCAATAACTGTGAAGCAATGCAACTATCCAAATTGAATAAGTAGATTGAACATTTGACTTATGACTTCATGGCTGGTATTTGCCGATTCCTTAAAAACGACAGGAACGTTTGAAATCATTATAATACGCTGAATACCAGAAAGGGAAACGTTAAAGTTTCAGTATGCCTATGGAGGTCCTCAGTGTAATCCACACTGGCGGAATGACTTACCCTATACCTCCTATAATATCGATATATGCAGCAGTGAAAGAAATGGATTCAAAATTATGAGGAGGGGAAATGTCGAGGGCTCAGCTATAGGAAGAAGTCACTGGTGACAATGCAACAATTAATAACTGTTAGGGGTGTGTGATGGTGCCACCCCAAATCTATTATGTAGAAGTTGTAGGATGATATACCGGTAATTAATTTCAAATTGAGAGCAATACCATTAACATTATTATGTTAGAGAGGTTCATCGAACGGTTTGTGTATGTGTGTGTGTGCGTGCAAGGGGGAAGTGGAGGGGCGGGAAGCGGGGTTAGTTTGTATGAATATGGACATAGGTCCTAGTAGCTAGCTCCATATACCAGTCAGTCAGTCACACGAACAACGTCACGATGAGGTGTGAATTGATTTACGAGCAATTTTTTCATTCGGCAGGCCATTGCGAAAATCATGAAACATTTCAAGCATGTTGCGGGGATGTCAATGTCCGACTCTTCATCTAGACATCTAAATATTGAGTTGTTCCAATCTCCAACAATTAGAGTTGATAACTTGGGATAGCTTGTGGTAGGAGTGTCCAGGCAGCCAGGCGGGATAGTTTAATTGTCATTGTGTTTCGCCACAGCAAGACAAATCTAGTCATTGCAAGAACGAGAATAATAATAGGTCATATGACGTCGAAGTAGTCAACCAGAGGCAGTTCACATGTGTAGATAAAACGTTCCACCGCAACTTCCCCCAACATCTAAGTTTAGTTCGCTATTGACCTTGGATGTATTTGAATGACTCTAACCGAACATCTAAAACAATGGAGTTCATGCACCCTCAATCAGAACTTAATATATATTTGCGTCGGTTATCGTACTGACACGCTTCAGAGATTTGTCCTCTCGTGAATTAATAGTACGAACTTTGACTGATGCCTCGAAATAACACCTTGAATAATAATTGAACAAACCAACGAACGAGCGAACGAACGAATCCATATAAATGAATGAACGAGATTATGAAAGGAAAGCGTACGAACCATTTAGTGACAGCTCTATCATCCTCGCCCATCGAAGCTGACCTGGCAACTGTCCTTGAATCTTACATTGGAGTTGGATAATCTCCTCGCTTTCATCACTGATAAAGAATGACGATGTTAGTGTAACATCATAAGTTCCGTCGAGATTAGGTATCACCTGGGTTGTTCCGATTATTGGGGGGCTCGTTCTGGACACGCTTTCGTCGAGGAACGACCATTCAAGACTGACAGATGGGCGTATACCAAACACGCTGCAGGTCAATGTACCATTTCTTCCAGTGGGTATGATACACTGTCCATCTGGACTGCATCCTTGAACATCTAAGTATCTCTTCTGAGGCATGACTGTAAATAAAGTGTTCTTAGATCTATAGATCATTGAATTCTATCATGAATGAAGTCTGCAATGTTAAGGTTAAATAATTATATTGTAGATTGTGGCAGTTAACTTATGATTCTTCTACGAGAACTTGCACACTGTGTGGCATATAAAATATGAAGAAAAAACATTCGATCGGATGGTGCTACAGTGACATACGGCCACAATTTGTTATCAGGAACAACGCTGTATCCATATAATTATTGTTATACGAACCAAGTGCTAGACCTCAAGCGATTCGTAGGAGCGAATCAAA
This sequence comes from Eupentacta quinquesemita, assembly GCA_032360705.1. Lineage (NCBI taxonomy): Eukaryota > Metazoa > Echinodermata > Holothuroidea > Dendrochirotida > Sclerodactylidae > Eupentacta > Eupentacta quinquesemita. The sequence goes on from JAUOBX010307158.1 coordinate 3,377, forward strand.
CGTATTGTCATTGATACAGCTACACTTCTTCTACTGAGCTCACTCACTCGATCACTAACCCGATCACTCACTCGTGGTAGCACATACATCAGGTACATGAAATAAAACCACTGGAATCCACCAAATGATTCCATCCAACCAGTGTCCTCCCCGCAAGCGATCAGACCTGAGTCTGACTCATCTCAATAACTCAATGATGTATACGGGAAGCAGTAACAGCCATCTAATCATGAGTTATTACGTCCCATACTTCTCGTCACATTCCATATGAATGACAAATTCCGAGTATTTTGTTTACGACGAATATTTTGACCTCGATTGGCTTGAATTTTTCGTAGTTATATCTGGACATATCAGAAACTCACCGTACACACTGATATTATATGAAACGAGGTCTTCTTCAATCCCGTCACCGAAAATACAAACGTAGATGCCCTCGTCTAGTATCTGTGCAGTACGAATCGTTAGTTCTCCGTGGTCAGTGGTCACGTCGTACCTCTCTGCATATTTGAAGACAAAATCCTGTTTTGCATTTACTATTGCAGTTACATTTTCAGTTGACCCATTCGACAACTGTTTCTTCCATACTCGATAGAGCGGTTGCACCACTGTACCGCATGTCAGCTCTTTGTCTCTGTTCAATTCTACATTGGTTAGGATCGGGTTGGAATTCTTGAAATCTATGGTGCCATGTTGCAACAATACCGAAGACGTGTTCAATTCCAATAGATGTGACGAGGACACGCAGCTTACCACAACAAAGGTGTTATGATCAGAAGAACTCGATGTATTTACAAGGACAACCGCGGAATTGAAAGCCACTCCATTCTTCTCAACCGCAAACGTCCCTGGAAGTACTCGATCCCCAGTTGTTTCTTCAACGTAGAATGTTAGATTGACCTCTGGTCTGGCCCTTCGAACTTCACATGTCAGGTTGCTCAGACTTTCCAGTTTGACGTAACACTGTTGGTTACCCATACATGCGTCGATAAGTGGATATTGCCGAGTTGGTGTCACTGTAATACAACAGATATGAACATAGTCATAATTGCCAACACGATGCGTTTGGAATAGTGTGCGTGAGGACGGAAAAAGTAATGTCTACAAGTAGTTACTCCAGCCTCGTTTCTATTTCGTGAATCCATTTTTTCAAATGAATCATACTGATCAATGTACATTAGTAAGCAATGTTTGGAAGCGATATTTGTCATGTCTGTGGGTAATTACAATAACGCCAACCCCACTCACCTACCACCTACGGCAGGCTCCTTTTGTAGTCACAATGGTGAAATTATCAATACCCATACGAGTTAGAAAAGAGAGGGTGGAATATATGGTGATGCCGTTTTATTGTTTCTAACTCATTTAATTTGACTGAAAAATACCATACCTGTAACTATGACTTTCACCAGGTTTGGTTTGGCCTCCTCGTTGGTAGATCTGTACATTATAGCAGTGAAAATGTGGTCATGTTGTAGAGAAACATTTGCTATGATGAGCGAACCATTCGGATGAATATCAAACTCTCCTGAAGAGACTCCATCGCCAGTCTTCTCGCCTTGTGTGTAGAACAGGAACGGTTGAGTACGCTTGTGGTTGGTCGTATTGTACCAGTAAACTCCATAGAAGTCACTGAAATTGCACTGTATGGTCCCAGTTTGTCCCAGTGCAAGATATTGAGAACTGGCACACGGCGAACTAGAGAGCTCTGGAAAAGAGATGATGAATAATACGATCGGCTTGAGGCTCTGAGAGGACATTATGTATAAACTGATTACTTTCATGAAAGAAAAGACATATGGCAAAGTACTACAATACTGGGCCTTGCAGTACCAGTAACATTTGTAATGACCTGTCATCGAACGAAGATGGTACGCACAACTCAGTAAGTTTTTGGCACACATTACACATCCCCAGTCATTCCAGCACTAGCACGAGCACTGACCCCAACACTATATGAGAACTCTACATTCACCGAAGGCTTGTGTGCAGGTTGAGCATGAATCCTGCCTCCTAAACTTACTGCTGGAAGTATTCTGCGATCGCAAAATGAATCCTTCAAATCCTTACACACCCCATGAAGCATATCCGTAATTTCCAAGAACACGGAACCCAGGGACAGCAGGAATGGTGTGGTTTCGATGGTATTGGTATATATGTCGTAATTACTATTGACAGAATATCTGTGGTGGTCATATCTACTGGTAACTCGAACTTTCAAGCGTTTCATTCGGTCAAATACAGCCATACTAGACATGATTTTTCCCAGGGCTTGTCGATATTTGCGGCAGTTGACCAAATGAGGCATGGTGCAGCAAGTTTTGAGCAGGTTGGAATATCTCCATTTAAAATCTACCTAATAATAGAAATAGTAAATCAGTATTCGTAATGCGCTCGAATCGTAGTCACTTCGAAAGCGCCTTGGAAAAGATGAATCTTAAGCTTCGATCCGCCTTGATGCATCGAGTGCATGTGGGAATAGTAATCCTGTCGAGTGAATACTCGTCCAACACAGATGTTGCGTCGAAACCGGAGCTTTCTAAGAAAGAACGGAGAATTGAGCAGATGTATTCTATATTAAATTAGTTAGCAGGTGAAGAAGTTGGTGTAATATGGTCAGTCTGATTAGGATTCAGCATTAACATTGCATCACAATTTTTAACAACCTACAGCTTGGACAGTAGATGTTGGAGCAGACCTATCAAGAGGCATTGCCACAGTCCATCCGAGAGGTAATGAAAGCATGGATCACTGTGATCTTTAGGCCGAGCGACTTCCTGATGTTCCTGATGTTCCTGATGTTCCGTAGATGATGATAGGCCGTTCTGCAGATTGGAGACACATGCGATCCCAGGACTATCCATTTGCTATTCTGCTCATGAATGTCACATTTAGGACCTATGCTATGTTGCTTCTTCACATGCCATGACAACTTTGGGGATTACTGACTTTCAGTTTATCATGCATGTTTGACAAGGCAATTTCTTTAGTTGGGGGATATCATGGTTCACTCATATACAATGACAGCATGGAAGAATTGTGTATTATTCGGTATTGGACGAAATTGGTATCCTAATGGGTGTCTAGGAATGCATAGTTGCCAGAATAGCTTGGGGCTTAATTACGAATAGTTTGCATAATTACCATCCGGTATACTCGAAACAGGGGAAAACATCGAAAGAACGAGGATGATCAATTTCACAATTTGCGCCATCTGTTGAAACAACAAACGGGTTATCACATAGTGGCTATGAAGATCGTCTCAGTCGATTTGTATAGAAGACATGGTAGATACTGATGTATGTTCCATCAATCTACCAATTCCATTGGTTCATAACTGTGACAAGGTTGCCAATGGCAGAAGTAGCTCACCTGTTAACTCGCATCAGTGTAATGCACATGATTGGAGAGAAGCGTTTTGTTAATATGAACCTTAAAATGACTATATGGCCCTACAAATTGACCCTAGGTGACCCATGACCCCAATCTCAGGATACCCCATATGTATCGTTGGTACTCAATATTCGACTCACTTTCATGATCAACTGATTCAAGGATAAATATTTAGCATATATTGGAAAATTGTCCAATTGGTCATCCAGATGATCTTATTGGTACCTTGACCCTCTAGACTACCACAGAAATTTTCCAACATTCGAGCCGTGATAATTACCTCCATACTGCCCGGTGTATCGTATATGCTACGGAACTCTCCTCGGTCTGACGCGGCGCTCGAAACTGAAGTAGTTGCTCGAGAATTGCGTCGAGTGGTTACGGGGCACCGGGGCATGACATCGGCTATTGAATGCACATCTATAGGCGCGCTCTCAAGCAAGATACTGGCTATTGTACTGCGTGAGCCTCGCCTGGCTAATCCGACCTGGGGGTCAAAACTCTAAGGAGAAGCGTCTGACAATCTTCCACAAAATGGCCTAAATAGTCCACAAAATGAGTTTGGACCTCCAATTCCTGAACACATTGTTCGTAGCGATATAACCTTATGATAATGACTTTCATGATCTTCTGATCCAGGAGCCTATGACAAATTTACACGAACTGGCTCAATTGGCCCACCAGATGACCTTGGACCCTAAATCCCTGAATACCCCCCATGTACCATCGGTACCCATTATAATGCCCAACTTTCAGGATAATCTGATTCAAACTCTAGGGGGATAAAACTCTTGATATAACATTATTATAACTATAGAGTATGTAACAACACGTGTTATGAGATTAGTTGAGTTCACCAGTAGGTATCAGGTCAATAGAACACTAATGTCAACGTATTGCGACCTGGAATAACGTGAGAGGCGAAGGGAAATTGAATCAAAAAATTCCAATCAAGCTTTTCATACAGTTGTCTACAAATGACATCGGCGCAGATGCGAACTAGTCAGACCAGTTGTCCTCGATGGGTCTGGACTAGCCAAGGTTCTTAGCCACAAATTTACCCACTGGTGCGATGATCGGCTCACCTTTGAATTGCGAGGAGGATACGCAGCAAGGTATCGTGGTCTTTGTGCACACATGGAGTCACATATGAGTAGCCTCTCAATTAAGTGTTCCACTCTTGTCGGAGCGTTCATTCAAGTAAATGTGGTTAATGTTCTTTCCACGGCTGAGTATCTTGAGTCGCAATACACAAGACTGAGGAATACTTTTCCACAAGCTCATATAGTAGTTGAAACACGTCGTTCCCAATATACTAATACAATCTATTTGTACTTTGAACCACATAAGAAGCGGAACAAACATAGTCATATAGACTTTGATTACTAAACATCTAGCCCCCTCGTCAAAGTTCAACGAACTGTTAATCATAGTTTGCATCAAATTTGCAAGGTCCGATGTTCCCGAGGTTGTGATGTTTCCTGGGTTCGATGTTCCCCGTTTCCGAATGAATGAGCGTGCTTCTCGAGGGGACCTCTACGGCGGGCGGTCGGCTCGGAGGGACGCGCGTGAGGCTCTCCGCCTCCGCCGTCCTTCTACCGCGAGGAGGAGTGCTAGTCGGTACGCCAGGCTCATCGGGTTGCTCGCATGGGATCGAACCAACACGGCACGCGATATCATCCGGAAATGGGGAACATCGAACCCGAACCTTGCAATTTTGATGCCCATTGAAAACTGTTACGAAATGGGGAACATCAGACCTCGGGAACATCGAACCTTGCAAATTCGATGCCTATTGAAAACTGTTACGAAACGGGGAACCTCAAACCCCGGGAACATCGAACCTCGGGAACATCGAACCCCGGGAACATCGAGCCTTGCAAATTCGATGCCTATTGAAAACTGTCACGAAACGGGGAACATCGCACCTCGGGGAACATCGAACCTCGACGGGGAATATCGAACCTTGCAAGTTCGATGCCTATTGAAAACTGTTACGAAACGGGGAACGCACCGTATAGAGACCCCCTCAAGAAGCACGCTCATTCATTCGGAAGCGGGAAACATCGAACCCCGGGAACGTCGAAGTGTCGAACCTCGGGAATATCGAACCACGGGAACATTGACATAGCCCCGAACGCCCGGTAGTGAGTGCGAAGATATAGCCCGGAATTAAGTGGAACGAACCAGAACTGTTGTATTCTAATCACCACTGGTATCGACTAATGGGATGGGTGCACGTGGAAGACGTACACTCGTATTCACTGACCGCACTCGATCCCCCGACCGGGAATGAAAGGGAAGGGGATTCGCTTCACTGGACCCGCTGGCTAGCTCCATGAGGCTAGGCTAGAACATTCGAATATATATCTGTTAGGCCCAGATAGCCTATGAATCTTGATCTAGATTACTCTTCAAATCTTTAGGCTTATTTAAAATATTCCATACGAGCCGTATGAAGATGGAAGTTAATATGGGCCAGATCGATTTTCAAAGGAATCTGGTCATTCCTTCATCTGTCCAGATATGGGATGCAATTCATGACGTAATCCTGATTTTGAGATGAAGATTGTATAGCGTATGCATAGGGCTTCCCACCCCAACCAGAACACCCCCCGTGCGTACACCGCTGTTGAAAAAACATGTTCAAAATGCAATTCCGTTAATATTTGCCGGGGAAAGAATATTACCCTCTCCGAACGGTACGCAAAACCTACCAGTGTTGCTCATTAATTCGTCAATAGCTCCTGTTGTTTATAACCTACCGTATTGTTTTGATACACGCCCATTCGCCAGATGTAAACAATGAAAAAATACAGAGGCCGCTACTGACCATAGTCTCGCTCCCGATTCGGGTCAACAGAGAACAAACCAGAGCGCCCCATTATTGTGTCATAGTGTCCGTTGGTGTGAAACTAACTAAATTACTCGGAAGAACGATGATAGCGGTATGATTTTATCCTCCATAGTTATACCTGCAGAAGAAAACAAAGTTTAGCCTACGGTTGTGGAACTTGTGGGAAGCTGGTGAATAAGTCAGTGCACGAAGAGGCCGAACAGGGCTGGTAATAAATTGATTGATTGATTATTTGATTGATTGGTAGAGGTTGGCATCCAAGAAAGTGTGTCGTTGACGCGGAGCTGTCAATTCGGTGTATGTAGACTCAAGGGACACCCGACTGTTCTCATGGCTCAGACATTCACTTCAAACAGCCATAGTGTCAATCCCAAGCATTCAATCAATATTGGGACTTGGGAGAGAATGATAAACAATAATATGAAACAGGGTCCAAGATCGACTAGCTGGTGGCTCGTGGCCACTGTGGTCTGGAGCCTGAATGGATTGTGATTCAACCAGTACAGTTACCCTATCTATTATCAAGGGTGCATGGAGATGTGAGTTGTGGTTTTCAGTGTAAACATCGACCCCAGCTGATTCCAGTTGAGTTTTGGTTTCGTGAATTCAGCGAGCTGACACTGACAGTGACAGTGACAAGCATCACTGCTGATTTCGAGGCATTAGCAAAGCCTATTGTCTCAACTTCGAGATGGCCTCCCGATTTCTGAGGTTGGGGTTCGCTGACAAGATGTTAGCGAAGAGAGCTCTAGGTGGGAAGAATAATGGTTTCCTGGCACCAATCAGCGGGTGTCACCTCTCGAGTTCAACAGACGGGTTTGTCAAACTCAAAAGTTATACGCCCCAGTGTTTCCTGTAGACTGTAGTGTTTTGTGTGAACCAAACAGTAACAGTTACACTTCACTTAGTGATTACAGTAGCCTAGGCCGAACCCAGCCTAGAATATAATGTTATTACTAATACAGTAATACTAGTAGTAGTAGTCTAGTACTGTAGACTCCTTAGAAAGGACGTTATATTCCGTTAGTAAATACATTCAGCACAGTAATAAACCTAGCCACCTAAACAGCACATTTGTACTTGTAAGTTGTAGTAATGTACGTTAGGCTGCCAGCTCCAACTTTTCTGCATTAAGATCTTAAGTTCACTGCCATTCCATTTGAGTAACAGATATAGCCAGTGTGGAGTCATGATTTTGGAGAACATATGAATGAAATTTTGTAAGTTTTCATTTCGATTCAGAACGGTGAGAATTGAGAAAGTGTGTTACACAAGTTGAGCCTAACCACCCTTCCGCTCAGAGACCCAGATATATGTATGCAATAGGCCTACACCTAGGGTAGCTGGGTTACGAGTCGGGACTAATACTAGGCCAGCTTGTCTGTGTTCTCCATTGTATTCGTCTGTAAGTATGATAAAACTGACAGTGACACTGATGTGGTGTGGAGCGACAACACCACGCAAGGATTAAGGAATCGTATATTTTCCCGCATACATTATCAGATGCCAATGG